>SZWC01028516.1:8415-24672 GCA_023375785.1 Penium margaritaceum
CCCCCTCCTCCTCTTCCTCTTCCCCCTCCCCCCCATCCTCGTCCTCCTCCTCTTCATGCGCCTCCTCCTCCTCCTCCTCCTCCTCGGACTCCGCCTCCTCCTCGACAGGGGGTGCATCATCCGCCTCATCCCCTGAGTATCCCATGTCGTCCACGTTAGTCCGACAGGAGGCCCGCATGTGATGCTCAGCGTCTAGCTCGTAGACGCGTGTGGCCGCCATCTGCTCGGGGCTTGGGGCCTCCATGTTTGGGCATGCCCGCCGTACATGGCCCTGCTTTCCACAGCGGGCACAAATGCGCCGTTTCTTCATCTTCGCATACCTGTCCAAGCGCACAGTGGCTGGCTGCCCGCGCCCGCGACTTGGGCCTGGCTTCTTCCACTTAGGCTCTGCCGGCTTCACTTGCCGCACCTTCGGCAATGGGAACGGGGCACTGTAGGTTCTCTTGTAGCTCAGGTTCAGGTAGCCAAAATCAACGTACGCTACGCGGTTCAACGCGTTCTCTAGTAGTAGGTTGCACGCGTGGGGGCACGGCACCCCATACTCTAGCCAACGCCCGCATGAACAGTCTTTGGTGGTGAGGTTGACGTCGCGAGGAGTGCTGTTACGATGCATGGCTGTGCCACTATGCCATGGTCCCGTCTCGTCGCCATCCAGGTCGAGTGAATACTCTCTGCTGCGGTCGCAGTTGTGCTTCACCTTGAGGTACAGTGCAGGCGCGACGCTGCCCTCGGCGTCGTGTGCCATCCTATGCCGAATGTGTCACAATCGCTACACAAAGACATGCAGGTTCACGAAACAAAAATACGGATACATTTTTCTGAGCTCCACCAGCTTGCCATTCAAAGACTCCATGGCGTTGCTGGTGGTATGCCCTCCGCGAGAAACCGGGCAGAATAGCCTACTCCAACGCTCCTTCAGGATGCTCTCCATTCCCACCCAGCAAGTAATCAACTGCCCTTGGCACTATGCGCCACATCTCTGCCAAGCATGCGTCCCAGCCCGCCTGCATCGTCACGTGCGCCAGGTTCTAGAATAGTGCGTCCGACCTACCCTGGCACTTGGACTGTACGTTACGCAGAAGGTGCCACGTGCAGTACTTTTGGGTCAACCCTCAGCACCTGCATGAGACAATCTAATCCACATGTTCAGTCCCTAAAGAATGACATACCTGAGTTGTTGAAAATCGTGTACACTAAACCATTGCGGGATAACGTACCTCGTCCACGTAACCTGGGAACATGCTCCACGAGTCTGACTTCTTGCCATACATCTTCTCCAAGCACACTTTCTTTGTACGGTAAAGGGTGGTGTAGGGGACCTTTGTCTTGGCCAATTTGTCACGAACGCTTGCACCGCCTTGGGCTTCACACATGGGTCATTCGCGATGGTGCTCTCAACCTGTCGTGCAACCCACCTCATGGAGCGCACGCGGTTACCCCGGCCGAGGCCGGGGTCACAAACATGGCCATCCACAAACGACATGATGTTGACTGCTGTACCGGGCACAAATGATCCACGGGCACTTCTTCGTCGCATACTGCTTACACAGCGCCACAAAGCAAGTGCGGTCACTTTTCAACCACCTCAGTGCCATGCGGTTGTGAACCGCATACTCTTCCACAGCGGCTTTGCATGCGGCCATGTTCTTGAATGTTGAATCACCGGGGAAGTCCATCGCAACCTTCCGCTTGTTCGGGGTAGCACGTGGGGTGGGATCCGAGATGCGGGCGGCGGCAGCCTTCGCCTTGGCGTCGGCTGCCTTTGTCTCATCGTCAGAACCGACGAGCAGGTCCTTGGTCGAGAGAACACGCCTGCCTACATGGGACATCCTGAGAGGACCCTCAGCTTGAGGGCATGGGGCCCCGTCGACTGCAGTGGACGGTGCATTGTCGTTGTCAGCGGTGGGTGTTTGTCGCGTCAAGCACGGATCATCTGTGAAGTTGTCGTCGCTGTCGTCCGGTGGGAACCAGGAGGTTGTAAGAGCTCCGCCACCTCTCAGGTGCCTGGTCCCCACCATCCGGAGACATCATGGGCACCTTGTTCATAAAAATGTGCTCTATATAACTGGGATACCCACGGTCGTCTCGCATGCACCGTCAACGAGGCCGCCATGGGCACGAGGAACATAATTGATGCTTCGATGCACCACAATGCACTACAAGGCGAGAACGCCCCACAAGCCGCTACTACCGATGTGGATGAAACAATATTTTTCGGCTAATGGTACGACTGCAGTTGAGAGAAGCACATGGTAGCCGTGCATGAGGGGAGGTACATTGTGTCTCGGGAAACCGAGAGGATGTGACACATGATAGGCTGTCAAAATCATACAAATGCGGTGGAACACACGGACTCGTTTCAGGAGGATGAATGTGCAATTTGTTAAACTTCGACGATCCTTCAAGCAATGGACTGAGATGACGCAATGGGCTCTATCATATGCAACGCGTTTCTACAAGCCAAAGCGTTGCATTATCCTATGTAAGACCCAAGTCATGAAGGCGTCGGAGACCGAACGAACCACGTCAAATTGTTTCCATCGTACGCGTACGGCCCGCGTCGTCGCTGAAATATATGACAAACATGTTAAACCCTTGAAAAACATGTCAAGCATGCCCATGACTCACACTAACCGGGGGCACAGATGTCATATCATTTTCAAGTATGGGCACCACAGCTGTTTCGATTCTGACTATGGACATCGCATGCGTCTCGGTTTCGACTTTGGACACCGCATTCGGTTTGATTTCGACTATGGGCACCAGGGATTTATCGACCAAAAGGATGGGCACATAACAACTTCGTCCTTAAGAAATTTATTATAAGCGGTAAATGTACTTCGATGACAATGGCTGGAATGATTGAACATATGTGTACAAGTGTCGAGTTAGGAATGAGACATAGTCGCGATCGTCGAGCAACGCGTGCAGAGTCGCGTCATGAGTGGTCGGATTCAACAAGGTCCGTCGAGAAGTCAGGGGTCTTCGAGAATTGACGGGGAAGATGTGAGATGCCTCTTTATAAATCCAGACTTGTCTCGGTGCGTCAAGAAGTCGACTTTGTCCTAGATTCGCGAGAGCAGTGAAAAATGTCAGAAGGTGCAGGAAGATCCACTGAGGGTGGGAGCAATTGGCCAGTTTGCCCTCGACGGTCGGATTGAGTGTCGCGGTCTTGCAACGACGATGAGCTGCTTGTGTAATAACAGAAATGTCCACTTGGGAAGATTACGGACTCGTGTACGTTTGGTACGCGACCCCCCCCCTTTTTGCCGTGATGTCCCGGCGCGCGTGCAGATGTGGCCCAGTGAAGGCGGTAATAGCTGTCAATGATTTGATCGATGTCTCACAGGTTGTCGTAGGGTTCCCAACTGTTGTGCGTGACTTTGTAACCGTGCCACTTGACAAGATACTCTGTTGTTTTGACTCGTCGTCGGTGGCCGAGCATGGCCTCGATGACGTTCTCCATGTCTTAGCCCACTAGGATGGGAGGCGGAGGAGGGACCTCTACCGGGGAAGTTCTCTCTAGGGTCTCCGTAGTCGTTGAGTCGACTAACATGGAACACCGAATGAACTTGCATGGTGTGGGGGAGTTTGAGTCGCACAACAACAGGGGTTTACATGCGCTCGATCTCAAACGGTCCCAACCATCGGGGTTTGAGCTTCGAATAGTCAGCTCCGTGCACTTAGATGTCTGCCAAGCTGAGGAGCACTTTGTTGCAAGCGGCGAACACATCGTCATTGCGATGTCGGTCAGCTGCTTGCTTCATCGCTGCTGCATCTTTAGGAGGGTTTGCCGTGTTTTCTCCCAGATGGTGGTGAAGTCTCGGCGTTGAACATCCACCGCGGGAATGCTGCTGCGACTTTGTAGTCCGGCTAGTGTGACAAGAAATATGCCATACACCACTTCAAACAGAGTTTTACTTGTGGCGGTGGAAACTGCCGAATAGTACACGATTTTGGCGGTCGGGAGTTTGTGTGCTCAATCTGGCCCGTGAGGTTCGCATAGTGTTTGGAGAATTTGTTCAAGCATCTTATTGGCCCGATTGGTTTGACCGTCAGTTTGAGGATGAAACGTCGTTGAAAGCTGAGTTTTGCTGCCATAGCGATTCATCGGTTTTCGCCAAAAAAGTATTGTGAACCAACCGTCTCTGTCACTTGTGATTGTTCTTGGCACGCCGTGTAGCCGCACGATGTTGTTTAAAACAGCTGTACTATTTCCTCGACGGTGATGGTGGTCGTTGTTGGAATGAAGTGGGAATTTTTGGAAAACCTATCGACGACCATGAGGATTGCGTCATATCCTTCAGGTGTGACTCGCAAGCCTCTGACAAAGTCCATGGAGATGTCGGCCCATGGTTCCGTTGGAATAGGGAGCGGTTGCAGAAGTCCGGGTGGCCGTGTGCGACGGGATTCTTGTCGATGACACGTGTCGCAGGTTGCCCGGAAGTTGGCCATGTCGGATTGCATCTTGTCCCACCAATAGCTTTCCACCAGCTTCTTCAGTGCCTTGTCCTCTCCATAGTGTCCACCTGGCCCTTTGTCTTGGCACTCTTCGAGCAGCATATGGCGAAGTTCATCGTTCGGGGAAACAACCACCTAGCGAGTGAATCATCGTCGCCAATGGGGTGTTTCGCATCAGAATTTTGCCTTGCTATATCCGCCGTACTGGTCGTAGCCTCGTGCGAATAACCGCTCGAGATATGGGTCTCGTTGTAGCTGTAACGTTGCCACATCAGTCATTTAATCTGGTCGGTGGCTAAGTGCGTCCACTGGGTTGATTTTGCTTGGCCGGTACTCGATATCGTAGTCGAACCTGGATTCAAGGAATTCCATCCATCGTGTTTTCTGCCGGCTGAGGTTTGGCTGGGTCTTCAAACATTTCAACGCATGGTGGTCGGTGCGGTGTGGCACTCCAGGTAACACCGCCATGTCTTAAACGCGTGCACGACCGCCAGCATTTCTTTCTCTTGCACAGCGTAGTTAAGTTCCGGTCCTCACAGTTTTTGGGACATGTAGGCAACCGGTTGCTTGCCGTTGTCGTGGTCTTGCAAGAGGAGAGCGCCAATGGCTTGGTTTGACGCATCTGTGGCCATAACCACCCACCGTTGGATCAGCTAATCGTAGGGCCAACGCCAAGGTTAGAGCATTACGCAAAGCGGTGAACACTTCTTGTTCACTGTCTCCCCACCGCCACTCGTTTTCTTTTCGAGTGAGGTCAGAAAGATGCGTTGATACCCGGGCATAATCCCATACGAATCGCAAGTTGTAATTCCACAAACCGAGGAAAACTTGAATTTCTCGAACGTTGGTCGGCGTTGGCCAACCGGCGACTACTGGTACTTTTTTGGGGGTCCATGGTGATTCATCCACCGTTGAAACCGTGGCCCAAAAACTCAATGGAGCAATGACCGAAGTCACATTTCAAGAGTTTTCCAAAAAAAATCTCTCTTTGTAAAACTTTGAGGACTTTCCAAAGATGTCTTCAGGGTTGTGGCTGCACACCAGAATGTCGTTGAGATACACCACGACAAAATCGTTGAGGTATGGATAGAAGATGTTGTTCATTGCCGCCATAAACATTAATGGGGAATTCCTTAGTCCGAAGGGCATAACCGTGAACTCAAAATGACCGTAACGAGTTACAAACGCCGTCTTCTTGATGTCGGTGTCTGCCACGCGTTTTTAGTGATAGCCGTAGTGTAAGTCAATTTTGCTGAAAAACATAGCCCCTCGGAGTTGGTTGAAAAGCTCTTCAGCTCAGGGAAGAGGATAGCGGTTCTTCATGGTTGCTTCGTTCAACGTGCAATAGTCCACGCACATCCGCATCTTACCAGTTTTGTTTTTTACAAACAGTAGAACTACGGCGTATGGTTACGTAGAAGTGCAGATGAACCCTTGCCCGAGCATCTCGTTGAGTTGATTTTCCACCTCAATCAGCTTGTGATCGCTCATCCAACAGGCCCCTCGATGCGAAAGTCAATATCTCATTGCGGAGGTGAGGTTCTTCGGAGTTCATCGGGGAAGACGTTCGCAACCTCCTGGATGAGTGGTGTGAACTCTTCATGTGCCATCGCGAACATTGTTGATGCTGATGAGGCCGATGATGAGTCAGCTACTACCACTTCCGCATCTTCCATTGGCTCAAGATGTATGAGCCACGGATGAGCTCGTTATCATATGTAGTGCTTGGCCACGTTGAGTGGTATCGGCTGCACAGGTTGTTGCTTTTTGGCTTCCGCGGCTTCCTCTATAGTTTTCACCTGTGCTGCTTCCGCTGTCAGCTTTCGTCCCGCGCGTGGAAGTTATCGTTTAGCAACGTCAATTTCCATGTAGAAGTTGTCGCTGTTCCAGCCGACCTGTGGATTGTGCTGGTATAGGAAATCTCATCCAAGGTTGATTTTGTGATCGCTCATTTGACAAGACCTCCAGACAGATACATCTCATAAATCTCCCACTTGTAGTCGTAGAGGTTCTTGGAGTCTCCGTATTTACAATCTCTTGTCGACGGTTCTTCCTTCAAGCACTGCTGGTTTGGTCTGCAGATTGAGTTTGCGAAAAATGTTGCTCACGAAGCTCTGTGAAGTTCCTCCATCCAATAGTGCCGGTACCATTCTGCGACTCTTGCACCCTGAGATTGGGCTTTTAGCAGTATCTCCAGTTGGTCGTCCTGGTACAATCATCACACTTTGTGATCTCAAAATCCCTGTACGACGATGTAGGCCGTTCAGATGGGCGATCGTTTGGCGCAGATCGCTCTATGGGGACAAGAGTTGCGCCTTTCACTATTACCCTTTGCCATTTCTCCATTCATTTTTCTGCAATTTCTCCCCTTTTTTGGCCTGCTGCTTGTCCGACAGTTGCGAGCACTATGCCCAACTTTTTTGCAGTTGTAGCAAGTTTGCGTATCTCTCCGGTCGACGACATCCACTTCCATCAGAGTCGTGGGGTCCGCAGACTGGTTTTTTTCCGTTTCCACGATGATTGTGGTTAGGAAGGTGCCAGCGGTAGGATTGTTGGAGCCGAGCGTTGTAATCCGTGCTATCAATCCTTTTTGCAGCTGCAATCATTCGGGGTAAGTCGTTGTGGGTGCTGAAAATGGCGATTTCTCTGTGGATATCTCGCTTTAGGCCGTTGCTGTAGTGAAAACAGAGTTTTTCGGGAGGCGATATGTGTTTTGGTGATGATCTTGCGGAATCTCTGGTATACTTTGCCATGCTGGACTGCTGACGGAGATGCTGGAGTTTGTACCATGTGTCAGACTTTTCATTTGGCTGTCAAAAGCGTGCGAGCATCGCGCGCGAGAATTCATTCCAGTGGGTTGGTGGCGTCAGCGCGTCTTGCCACTGTGGGTTGATCTGCTTCAAGGGTAGAACGGCTGTGGTCGGTGATATCAGTTGAGCGTCGTTGGCTATTCATGATGCTTTTCATGATGCTGGTCTTTTGCTACTGTTGGATGATAGTTAGATCGGACCACCAACTTAGCGCCGTGCCACAAAAAAAGTGTGTTCGTGAGCTCAATCTTCTTACAATCATCGTTGACAGCAGTGGTGAAAAACACTTCCAAAATTATCAGCCATAACCATGGGTCCTTTTGAGTTTGTAGGATCAAATGGTTGTCGAAAAATTGCCCCTTCCGCATACCCAAGCGTAGCACCGGGAGGCGCCGATGAGCCGCCAGAAAGAGGAAAATCCGCTCCAGCGGATATAGCGGCTCAAGGATTACTTTGATTCTAAAATGGACGATTTCCCATCAAAGTTGACAAGTTGCTGAATCCGATGGAAGTTATTGCACCGGAATGGAACAAGTATCGAGGGAGATGTAGCCTTCCAAAGTTGGGGTGTGAGCAACGGCTCTGGAAGCCGGCTTCGACTCGAAATCTGGTGGATAATCAACCGGACCGAGTAACAAAAGTACCATGTGGAGATTTTGCTCCGGAAGGTCTGCCGAGGCGTCTGCTGGACAATCCACAAGATCATGTATTGCAGTTTGTTGCTGAGGAACAGCTAAAATCCTGGCTCGGCGTCCGAAACTCAGTAGTACATTTTGTTACTCGGGGACGATCAAAATTCTGACTGCAGGTCCACGGAAAGGTTTCAAACCTCGTCACACCCCATCACCAAACTCGACCCAAAAGTGGAGGAGGTGCATGGAAACAGTGCAAGGAACCCCTACACCACGTGCAATGGGATCTATGCCTTGGGAAAGGTGCTTCGCACATGAAAGAAGGCGCCACGGCGTGTGCGCACCATGGAGACGTTAGGCGTTTCTGTGGTGGGTGAGACCTGCGCTTTGGCGAGCGTAACTTGGGCTACGTTTGGCCAAATTGTACACGGTGTGGTGCTTTAGAGAGCTCATGACTATCCCTATAACTGTTGTGATCATGTCCATGCACAAAAACTAACGCAAAATAATGTTATGCCTTTTGCAAACTGACTGTCTCTGAATTCATGCTCACATAACGTGAGGCGACCAGAAAGCTCACGATCAGTCGCAGATTTGCCCAAGAAAAAGACGTGAACCACTAAAGACGATCAGACAAACGTTGGGACCTTATCACATAGAATTCTTGACAAAGGGTTATGGGCCCGTCTGGTAGTCTCCAACGTTCACGTCTTTCGTAGCGCACGGGATCATCATCTTGGATGTCGCTGTGAAGTTATGAGAATCCATCGGAGTAGCAGTTGCACACATGGCGCAAGAGGAGACGCAGCCCATTCATAAGTGTGTGGGCGGCCTAGGCTTTGGACTATGAAGGTGGCAGTTTGAGCTGCACCTCTGGCATAAGGGGCTCCACCACCTGTGAACTGAGTGCGGCATTGGCACCGCAAACAAAAGAAGAGCGGGAGGATATGGCATGGGTTCCCTACCAATCAGCGGTGGGTAGCCTTATGTACGCCATGGTGGCGACTCGACTGGACCTGGCCTACACGGTAGGCCAAGTGAACAGGTGTGTGGCCGACCCAGGGCCACTACATTGGCGGTCAAGCACATCCTCCGCTACCTGCAGCCGACGTGACATGCGCGCTTGAGGTTCAACAGTAAGGGGCGGGCGGACCCCTTGCGTCTGGTCTGCTACACGGATGCAGACTATGCTGGTGATGTAGACAAGTGGAATTCCACATCCGGCTATGTGTTCTTCCTCGCTGGTGCAGCGATCTTAAGGTGCAACAGAAAGCACGACTGTTTCACCACCTCCACATTGGAAGCGGAGTACATCGCGCTGGCCGGGGCAGTCAAGGAGGCGGTGTGGCTCCGCAGGTTGCTGGGTTAGCTGGGCTTGCCATAGTAGGAGCCTACGGTGGTGCAAGAGGACAACACCGGTTCAATCTTGCTAACTAACAACCCGACGCAACATAGGAGGACGAAGCACATCGATGTGCGTTATCACTACGCACGGGACATGGTTGAAAAGGGGTAGGTGGTGCTGTAACACTACAGCACGCACAACATGCTTGCGGATTGCTTGACCAACGCATTGAGGGTGGTCGGGCTTGGGATGACCAGCTATGATGGGCTGGAGGGTGTAGCGGAAGATGAGCGAGAGAAGGTAGGAGCAGCGGGCATGGCAGGTGCAAAAGAGGATTGCCCCCAAAAGTTGACAAGTTGCTGGATCCGGTGGAAGTTTCTTCACCGGACTTGGCCAAGTAACGATGGAGATGTGGGCTTCCAGAGTTGTGGTGTGCGGGGCGGCTCTAGGAGCTGGCCGCGATTTGACTGCCAGTGAATAATTGACTGGAACGAGTAACAAAATGCCATCTGGGGATTTGGCTCCGGAAGGACTACCGAGGCGTCCGGTGGATGATTCGCCGGATTTCAACAGTGCAGTTTTGATACTGAGGGACTTAGCTAAATCTTGGCTCGGATTCCAAAACCCAGTAGTACAGTTTGTTACTCGAGGACCAGTATACATTGAGTGTGCCGGTCCTTGAATCATCTTTTATCTTGCACCTCATGCCTGTGAACCATGTACTTTCTGCCTTGTGTAACACTTGGTATCAGCGCTCGAGGGGCAACCGACGCATGAACTACGTAGCGACAACCTTGCACGAGTGTTGAGCCCATCTCCACCGTTCAGGATCTTGCAGACCTTGTGATGACAATGGTGAATTGAGAAAGCACAATCGACGATGAGTAGCAGTCACTGGCAAACACTCCGGCAATGGAGGATGAGCAGCACGCGAACACCGATGCTCTTCATATGAATTAGACAGCAGCGACAACCTTTGCGGTGAGTTCCACAACACAAAAGAATCCGTCGGCCAGCCGGTGACGGACCCCACGGGCTCGACACATCCTTCGCCTGCGCCACTACTTGTTGGGTCGACATTTGGCGAAATGGGAGGCACCAGCCGACAGGCTTGAATTCACAAAGAATTGTACCACAAGTTATTGAGACAAAAGGGTCAACACCCATCGGCTCCAACAACTCAACATGGCGATAGATGAGCTTTGGGTTTCTCTTGTGCGCAAGGTAGTTTTCACCAAGAAAAATCTTCAACACTTGAGTGAATTCCATGTTTGACCAGCCCTCCCGAAGCCGTTCCATCCCGTGAAGTCCAAGGAACTGACACTCATGATGTGGATGAAGAGGTTGGAGGTGTACTTCACCGCTGCTGGGTCAACAACGATAGAAACATTTTGTACATCATGGCGTCGCGTATGTGTGATACGGCTGTGATTTGGTGGTTTAATCTAAAGGCCATCCAACGATATCAGGAGACCGGGAGAGCCCGACCAATGGCGCACACGACATCCCTAAAAATTTTGATCGTAAAGGGACGGTCAAAAACGGCATCAGCAGAAAAAATAGGCCAAAATGTAGAGACACAATGGGGAGTCGGGAAACGGCAAAGGGCAGGAGTAGAATGTGAGGCTCCTATCAGGTCAGAATATTTTGCGCGGACTCATTGCCCATCTGTCTGGCTCACATAGACGCCATCGAGGGCTCCTAAGATCACAAGCTTTGATGAGGGGTATGAGGACAACCAACTGTCTATACTGCTATGAGTACAACTGAGGGATTGTAAAAGTAGTAGAACGGTACCGGCACTACCAGATGGAGGTGATTCTCTCAACTTTGTAAGCAACGACATGGTTTGGAAGCTAGGTTTGCAGGCTGAACCAGGAGTGTTTGAAGGAAAAAATGTCGATGGACAACTGTAGATCCACTGACTTGGTGAACCTCTTCAATTGAAAATCCGATATCTGCACGACAAAACATTGTAGAGAACTTGCCCAATCAGCGACCAAAAAATCATCCTTGGGTGAGAATTTCTGCATTGACACAATCCAAGAGTGGACTGGAACAGCAGATTGGTCTATGTGAGCATCGCTGGCTGAAACGACATCTGCCTCTGGTTGATCGACCCACAACGCAATGGCGGTTACGGGAAGTAGCAGAGGTGGAAGCAATAGAGGAAGCTACCGCAGAGAAAGAATGCCAACTGATATCTATGGACGTAGCCAAGAGATGTATGCAGCCCGGAGTTCAAGCGCGGCTGGTCCATGTGGAAACCGGACAAGCAAAAGAAATCGTAGCTGCCAAGGCGACCATATCGGCCTCGCCACCTGAGAAGTTCAGAGCAGTTTTTGAGGAGTTTGCAACACTCATTCAGGAGTTCGAAGGGGGTTTTCCTGACGAACTACTCCAAGAGCTCTCTCCGCAGCCAAACATCGACCATCAGGTAGACCTGAAGGCGGCAACAGGCTGATGGTGTAGGGGACCTTTCAGATGAGCGATCAAGACCTGACCAAACTCAAGAAGCATCTGGATTAAAGATGCTCGGTCAGGGATTCATCAGACCATCCACATAACCTTATTCGTCACCTAAACTCTTTTTCATGAAAAAGAAAAATGCGGATGTGGGTGGAATGCCAAGCGTTAAACGGCATCACCATCAAGAGTTGCTATCCTNAAAATGGGTGGATCACCACCTCACGGTACTCCGGCGCCAGCTGGGTCCACATGAGGAATCTGCACGTGCATGGACATGGCTAAGTGGTTGCGTTTAGTTTAATGTACAAACGGGAACGACTCATGTAACAGAATTCCTCTATGATCCAACAAATGCATGTTGCATAATCCTCTAAAAAAAATAATTACGCAACAAGATGCTCAACAATCCATGTGCACTCATTCCACTCTCAGCCACCTCAGGCAAGGGGCGAAGCTCAACAAAGCAAATGCCACCATGAACTTTCCGTGTGCCAGTGCCTTGGTCATGAATTCAGCCCATTGTATGTCCATGCCGACCCAGAAGACGGATGCCACTTGTCACTCCACCAAATCATGCACAAAGTGATGCTCAGCAGCAATGTGCTTCATACATGCATGAAACACACCAGGGCTATCTGTAAGAGCAAGAACAGTCTTGTTGTAATACTACAAAATGGTGGAAGGTACAGATAGGCACAAGTCAGAAGACAAACTCTATAGCCACACCACCTCAGCAGCCACAACCTCCAAGAGTGACATATTCCGCCTGTAACAAGGTACACACAATGTAGCCTTCTTTTCCACTGCGCCATAACACAGTAGTGCCACTGCGCATGAACACATAGCCTTTCTGACTGCATCCATCAGGGCTCCAGGCCCATTCACAATTTGTGTAGTCACCGACTACCACCCACCACTGATTACAGCAACAGAGTCGGAGGCATGGTATAGAAACCACATATCACACCTGTTGAACAGCCACATGAAGGGCTCTCTTCCAAGGGTATTGTGACAACTATGCAAAGAGGTTGAAGCTGAAGGCAATGTTGAGTTGACTGGTTGTGGATGAGTACATAAGAGAGCCAATGAGGCGCAAGTACATGGTCATGTCCACTGTCTCCTCCAGGTGTATTAGATTGTCCATCTTCAGGACATCTCGCCTGTCTAGTGTGATGGATGTTATGAGTTGTGGGACCTGTGCAAAAGGGTTCAGGAAATTTCTTCCCAAAAATGCAAGAGTAGCATGCCTGGTGTAGCAAGAGTGTCCGTCGTAGACGGTCTAATACTATCACTATCCTGAACAATATAGTTGTGGCACCAAGGTCCTTCATCCTCTATGTAGCCTGAAGGTCTGCATTGGCCTCCTTCATGACCTCAATCAAAGAGGAAAAGATTAGGATGGTGGTCAAGTGTTCAGCCGTCCTTTGGAGAAAGAAGGATGGATTGGTGTCACTCTGCACGTAGCCGGCACGAGTAAGTGTTCCTGTGATCTCCTACTTCTTACACCTTAGTGACTGCTTGAGGCCGTACAAGGCCTTGCACAAGCACCATTCCCTGTCACCAACCTCAAAGTGGCAGCTACACAATGTACATGTGCTCCTCTAGATTACTATGGAGGGAGCATAATTTTCAGCAGCTCCAAATCATACTGAGGAACGACACCAAAAAGAGCACTAGTTATGGTCAGACGACAAATGGGTGTCAAAGTATTACTCATTTAAAGATCATCAACCTGTGAGAACCCCTTGGTTGTCAAGCGTGCCTTCTGGCAATTCAGTGAATCCTCTGGCTTGACCTTATCACTAACGAATTACTCAGCCTGAACGTCCTTTTGCTCAAGCAAAAGGTTGACAAGATCATAGACACCATGCTCTTGGATGGCTGTTAGTTTATCCTCATGGGCAGCGGGCCACAACAGTGTGTCCTCTCCATTCATTGGTTAAAGCTATCAACCAATGTTGACCGTGGTACCACATACAACATCACATTGATGTTCACAAAAGCATCAATTTAGTCCATTTGAGGCACATCAATGCTCAACTACTGTAAAGTAGCCAAAAACGGTTGTTTTGATGGTTGGAACCCAAAGTTGACAATTTTTTTCAGTACCATTTCTGCCCTTTTTTCACTTAAAGATCCTGAGACGTTTGCATCAATTTAATGACATTGTTTCTCATAAATGTGACGTCACTGACATCTCCACAATATTCAGCCACTTAAGTCAAGGAATCAAGCTTGAAAGAGAAATACTATGTAATGTATTGCCACCTGTAGGGGAGATATCTGGCAAAGTTACGTTTACCTCCAAGGTGGAGAATCACAATCCATGAGAATTTGCACGGCCCAATATATGACAGGCAACAGAGATGGGTACTTAGCATCTCCAGCCATGGAGAACGGAAGCACTGATGACTAGCCTACTTCTTGGCATGCCCATTCTTAGCTAGCTTTTCAATTCTAGTAGGGTGTTTTGTGCCTGATGCAGGGGTGCATGTCTTCTCTTTGCCAACTACATCATGGTTGTCCTGAGCATCACTGTTGTTCACACTATCTTCTAGATCTTGGTCCTAGTTGTGTCCTTTACCTCTCCCTATCTGTTTGGGTTTTTGCATCTGCTTCTCACATAGTTACAAGAGTTGTTGAAGTTGCATCAGTTGTAGGTGTTGCAGGACTTGTAGCAGTTTTAGGAGTTGCAGAATCTGCAGCACTGGTAGTGGTTGTAGGATNCTTGAAACTGCTGCTGGGGTTGTTGCATCTGTTTTATGTCAGATTTGTGCATGTCTGGTTGTAGTTTCTCTTTCTGCTGCTAGAGATAGAGACCACTGAAGGGTTCATATGCCGCATGTGGACAAGATGAGTATACGGGAACATGGACGTACCAACCAGCACATGGATGTTTGCTTGTACTTCAATCACACCATCATCCGCCTCTGCTCCAACCATTTCCTTCTCTTCATCATTCCCCTCACCACTGTCACTCCTCCTATCATCACCATCATTGAGAAAGTCCAACTCCCCTCCCTCTTCCACAATTTCCCCACCCTATTTACAGACTTCTCCCTTATCTATCGCTGCTTCTGAAGCTGCTGTCGCCGAAAGCTGCCTGGCTACCAGCCTGCCACTCTTGCCAAACACCTTGCGTAGTCTGACGCTAAAGCAGATGAGCAGCTCAAGCGTTGAGACTGGGAGACGGTTTCTAGGTGCAGTGTGTACCAGCTCGTGCATGGAGAACACAAATTCACATTCAGAGGAAGAAGATTGGAGGGAGAGAGCACCTTCAGAGCAAGATCATGCAAGCTAGGTATGTAGTGCATATACTTCACATGATACTCAACTGTCGTCGCACTCCTGCTTTACACCTTAGCCACTGGTGCCACCGCCTTTACTTTTTTTAATAAAGTGACTGTGAGAACATAGTTAACCATGACCTGGCCCCTCTATAAGGCCAAAATCTCAAGCAGTAGATCATCAAGCTTTTCTGCTGGAACTAAAGACTCCCGAACATACTGCCATGCCTGCATGGTTGCTGAGTCAAGTGAGAGATCATTCCTAACATGCTTGGGGTCTATCCATCATACAGAAACATATAGGGGGAAGGCCAAATCAATATTCAAGCATCCATTGAGACNGTCAGCCATGGTCTCTAAGTTCTCCTTCTGGTCCAACAGGTGGTCAACCATGTCAAAAGTTGAGGAAAACCTGGTCTTGCACATCAGGAGATGCATCTTGCCTCCACACCTCTCATGCAGCCAGAAGCAGGTCGTTGTTTTGCATGTATGACACTACCTTCTCACACCTGCTGATGGTTGATGCATCCCAGTTTTGGGGACATCATAAGGTCGATGTTGTACATGCAACAACCTTAGAAAAACAGGGAGGATATTTTTGCTTTAGATGCGCAAAGATCTTGTTGTTCGCGGACGTGTTGTTGCAGGTGATGGAGACCACCCTTGCCCCTCCCACAATCTCTACGGTTGCTTCAATAATTGCTGCCGTATGATATGCATCACAAATGAGTCCACTGGCATCAGGGGAGAAGAGGTGAAGGACCCTTGTGCATTGCGCACCATTGCATTGTAAACAGACCAGACCGGGTGGTCAGACCATTCATCCACAGCCACGGATCAGCCATATGTTTCCCAGGCCTGCTTTAAGGGAGCATCCAGCTCTTCAAGCTCCTTGTCTAGCCTCGGAAGCAGGTCTGTGACAACTGTGGTCTGGTGTGGAAGCCTGAAGCAGGAGGAGTTCTTCCTGCCTTTTTTTACCACTTCTAACAAAATCGCATCCCAATAGAATGAGATGGGCGATGCAGTGATGCACATCAGCTTCATGATGCTCAGTTAGCATCACTCCTAATGGCCACGCTCCAAGTGCTGGTACACACTGGACTAGCCGAGGGATGAAGCTCTTTTGATGTCAAGAACACAAACCATGTCAAAGGGGCTCTCCCTCCGGTGGGCCTGAGAAGCTGCCGGGTCATCGTCATTGTTGTCGGATTCAAAGATAACCCCAGCAGCTGCTCCAGTGGTTTCCATCTCAA
>SZWC01028518.1:9177-24487 GCA_023375785.1 Penium margaritaceum
TTTAAATCCAACAAATGGGTAAATGTCAATGGAACATGACCGATCTCCCTCCTACCTCTAATATTCCGCTGCGCTCGTCTTTTCTAAGACAGCCAATTGTTCTCGGAACGGCGATACAAAATGAGAAGGTATCGGCCTCCAGTCGCCTCTCCATCCGTCTTTCCAACGGCTTTCTCTTCGCATTTCTCTACAAGTGTGCTTGCATCATCACGTGGGACGATTGTACACTTTTTTAAGCACAAAGTAACGACAAGTCATATATCGGGTGGATCCAGCCCGTATCTCAGTAACTTTAATACTTAACTTATAGGCTAATATACTTTACCTGAAAGTTTAAACATTTCAATGTTGTACATTGTTGTCAAATATTGTATTTTCTACATTGAGGGAACATTTCCTTCTTTTTCTCAAATGAAAAGAATTTATCACCAAATGCAAACTTTACAAACACCAAACAGTATTCACCGAAAAATAAAATCAATTCTATTATTTTCTCAATTGAACGCTCATATTCCACACTCTTGCTCGCCCGACCAAAAAACAATCCTCGTCAACCTTCATACTTATGAACAAAATACAAGCCCAGTAGAGGGTCTCCCAACCAAAGGCCATCCTATCTCACCCCCTACAGCCTTAGGTGACCCCGCTCAAGCCTCATGGCGTCTTTGACTAATGGTTTTCAATCGAGATCAAGACCGATCTCAATCTCCACTATCTTGATGTTATCCCATCTTGTTCTCTCATACCGCACGACACAATATAATCTCAAATTCTCTCATGCGCAACGAGACGAGACAACGATACGACACGTCATGCAAGATCAAGACAAGAATTGCGTACCGTAGTGTGATTCTAAAAAAAATCAATGAACCTACCACGTGTGCCAAGGCCTTCAATGCCAATCAATCATTAGATCTTTAATAATAGAATGCAAACAGAGCCAGTGCGTGACCCACATTGTAAGAAAACAATCGCAAGGATTCAACACTAACATAAAAAACATGACGTGGGTTTTTTATCAAACCAATGCATTTCTTTATTTTCTTGCAGGTTCAATATGTAAAAGTTTCTTTCTACATCGTTGGTAATTCCTTTCACTCTTCGTAGAATGTTTTTATCTCCATGTAAGCTAGTTTCACGTGTCGAGTACTGGCTAGTCTTGGACATGTTTTGTGTGCAGTGGTTGAGACATACAATTGTAATTCAAGGAAGTAAAACAGTAACGTCTTAACTTTGGAACATTACGTTTGACATATCAACTTAGGAGTTTGCCCAAGAAAATATTTCAAGGTATGTTTTTCTTTAAACTTTCCTTGTAATCAAAAGTGTACTAGTCACAAATGTTGGAAAGTTCAACTATTGTGCTTGTTTCCTACTCCGTATCGGTGTAGTTTCTACTCGAATCAAAGGACCGTACGAGTTACGAATTTTACCGTACCTTACTCGGGTTCATTTTGGCTACGAATCTTCCTCCGCCTCCACCAAATACTTCTTTACTGTCTAACCCCTTGGGGTGCAAAAGGGCCAGTATTATAAATGCTATGTAGGTATGTGGACCAGGGAGCGCATGCCCTTTACCAACTCATAGAGAGACAGCAAGCTCCACACTACACAGTGCTCCATTGGCACAAAGGGCACGATTACCCAAACCTACCTAGCCTACATGCATCCAAAGGTGGAGAGCAACATCTACTACATCATCTCCAACATGCACGATGTATGAAGTAGATATCTATGATCTTCATCAACTTGTGTAGCAGAACCAATGGTAGAGGAGGATTGCTTCTGGAGGAAGCCACATGATGAAGAAACTTCACCATAAAGTTTGATGAAGCTTCCGTCATCAGGATGCTTCCGTAACGATGATTCTACAGCTGAGTGATATCAAGAAACGAGAGGAAGCTTCCTTTGCAACGAAGGTTCATACCTACAAAATTAAGAGGTGACCATTTCCACCACACATGAGGAAGCTTCACTCGAAGGCGGTCAACTTGCCAGGGCCACATGTATATAAGGCCACAACCCCGACACACCTCATCAATCAACTCTATCAGACACTATAGCCTCAATACTTCAAGAGCTTAAGACTTCAGCTTCTCTGCCATCATCATCTCCTTCGCTAGTGGAATGCCTACCGTAGCACCCAAGTCAAGACTTTGTTAGAATTTGCTTTGAAGACCCTTATAATACTGACACTATCGTGCTAGCCTAGGTTGAGGACGCTTGACTTCCTGGAGGCCGGACTTACCTTGAAGACGATGGCAATGCCAAGATCCCTTCCATTAACAACCTTGAAGACCTAGCAAGGATTGTCCCTTCTGGGATGTGAGGCAGTTGAGTGCTCTGTACATAGCTGTATGAAAGTTTGTACTTTTACTTTATGTTTTGTATTATCAATCAAGAGATTTGTTTCTCAATTGCGTTCCTTTCTTTTCATTGGATCAAGAAAGTACATGCTTTCTTACTGAGCACCAATATCTATGTACAATCAGTAAAGAACCTAGACCTAGCTGCCACCACTTCTATTGTGCAAACTATGACATGGTATCAGAGCATAAGTTGTGCTTTCAGCAAAATTAGCAATAAAGTGAAATTTTTGTGGATTGGTGTCATGACGCTTCACCATAGAATACAATCTTCAAAAGAAAACGGCATCTGTGTTCTTCCAAGAGTGCACCGCGATCGGCCTACTCAACGTTTGGCCCTCACAAAGTTGAATATCATCAAGTAACCACAAGTAGCATGGAGGGTGAGAATCAGAGAGAGGGTTCTCTTGTCCTGGATTATCAATTTGTTTTGCATGGCTTACGCATGGGCAAGGATCAAGGGCATTATGTTGTAGACCATGCACAACACCAAGCAGTAAAGTAAAGTGTAAACCTTAGCAGCTTCGACATCGACGAGAGCTACATCAACAAGGAAAACTCACTTCGTAGCCAGCTAGTAGTGACGGATGCTCTAGTTTCTGTACCTGTCTTTGTGACTTTCCTTCTCAACGGCTTGACTGACGACAAGAATGACGTGCGTAATGTGTTGAAGTTAAAGCAAGAAAGATGGCTAGAAGAGACCCACATCTGTAAGATGTTGCTCACTAAGGAACGTGATTGTCTTTTTGCAAAAGAGAAACCGCATATTATTGAACGCCACCTATGAAGGTTTCAGTGTAACCGTCAATTGTACTCAGCCATCATGGAAGAGTCAACCAACAAGAAATCCAGCCTCATCCTAATCCAGTCGAAGCGTTGACAAGCACCAGCTACGGTCGAAACCTATAATCGTGTGCTCATATTTAAGGAACAAAGGGCGGAAGGTCAAGAATTGTTGGAAGCGGATGAGAGAGGAGTAACAGGTGAAAGAGGAGAGCCAATCAGGAAGTGAGGGGGAGATGGAGAGTGACGATGAGGAAGTACAGACTCGATCTCAAACATTATAGCACATGGTACAAAGTGGAGTGGAAAAGAAGTTGTTTGACTTCTCAAGATCTATTTTTCATTCATCAGATGTTAACTAAGGAACTCAGCTCAAAGGACGTGTGGTAACCTAACAATGGGTGCACAGCACATGTCATGTTTGACAGATTGTGCCTCCAACACCTTCACAACAATAAAAATAGCTAAGTACGTTTAGCAAAAAATTGGTGTGTGTCATTCAAAGGAAATACGACGATGACGTTGATGAATTTTAATGGAGCTAAAATCAATGTTGGTGACTTTTTCTACGTCCCTCATATCGCTTTGAGCCTCCTCCCACTTGGAGAATTGATGAAGCGAAGGTCGCACATAATTAGCAACAAGAAGCAGATGATCACCAAAAATCGTGATGGTGACATTTTTGCACAAGGAAGTCTCTGCTCCAATGACACGATTCAGCAAACCTCAAATCAACGCCAAAGAGTATCGTGCATCTACTTCATAAGCTAGAAACCGAGAAGGAGAGCGTAACTCCCTTGGTAACCAGCAACGTCGTCATGGAAGCAAACAGAATGGACATACTTGTGCCAAGACACCTCCGGCTTTAAGGAAGGTGTATATCAGCTACAAAAGGCAACGTCGCATTTTATCTTTTCTTCAATTGGTGCATCTTGTTTTCTTTTGTGTGCAACAGGGTGACATTGAGACGCACAAAAAGGAAGGGAGTTAGGAGGGGAGTTTCATCATTGGGTGATAAAGCGAATCCTACTTTTGCACTCCCTTTCCTCCCTCATTCAATTGTAATTACATCACACGACTCTCGTTTTGGGTCACAATGGGACAAGCACAGCTCAACCGCGGTCTTAGCGGTCAACTCACAAAGCGGAAAACTATCCATCCAAACTTTTGGAGTGTCCTGCAACTCGCCATAATAGCCCGAGCAGGAGTCACTTTAAATTCTCATAGTAAGCAGAATTGGCGAGCAGCAGTTTTATCGTAGAATGCATCAAAGCAGCATCTTTTGATGACATCTCATTCATTGCAACAACAGTCGTAAAAACTAGATTTGGTGTACAGAGGAGCCAAATGCAAAATCCATTGACCGGCATCACTCGTGGTAAATTGCTCACGCAAAGGGCAAAACAATCGTGCCAAGAGCTTGGCAGAGACGCAATAGCAGTTGTACCCTCGCACACCTCTGGCGTAGCGACAAGAACCAAACACCACGCAAGCAGCCCCACGCCTATTGTGGCAACAGCCATAGCTTCGCTCAACGAGAGCGCGACTACGGAATTGGAACAGAAAAAATCTCTTGATGCCTCATACGGTCCCTTGCGGCAAATGATGCATGCGCACTCGTTGCTCATGTCAGCAGCAGGAAAGCAAGCAAGTAAGAAAGGGAGCATGGGAGGGATTGGTGCTACTGCATGTAACCAAGCACTTCCTTTTGAACCAGTTGAAGCCACAAAAGATGAAGGCACCTGCGCCAAATACATAACCGTGATCAAAGCCACCATGGATGGCGACTGCAGAACATGCCTGCGTATTTACATGGCTATGTCTACGTCTCATGCAAAAATGTTCAAGAGTCATGCACCGCTTTCTAGCGGTATGATTCCGAGCAAGTAGGATTGTCTGCCATCGACATTTTTAGCCGACTTTCTGACTCTAAAATCCGACAGAGAGTCATCAACTCGCGGATAGACGGGAGTAAAGCAGGTTTTCAAAGCAAGAAGTTACGTCTCACTACTTATGAATGGACGAAACTGCACCAATGAGATTGAGTGTGAGAACTTGACCTCTCACAACTCCCTTGGTGACCTTTATATCGCTCTACCAGCTCCAAACATAGGGGGAGGGCCATAAACATTTTTTCCAGAACATGGCACAGGTCACGCCAACTTAGAAGCAACTAAACAAGGCCCCGCATAAGAAATTTCATGTTGAGGCTCATGTTGGACCTTGTAAGCCAGATTCATTGGAGGGATTGCTTCTGCATGAGACAACTAAACATTTTCTAAAGCGGCCCAAACTCAATCGAGCAATTTTCTTTTGTACTGGCATGCCCAAGTCAAGGCTTACGTCACTTACAGTCGACTCCACACTAGTCACAGCAGCCAAGAGCCCCAAAATCGAGGGGAATACCTTTCTCTTTGCTATCAATGCCGATATCAAGTTCCTTCTCCGTCAGACATTCATTGGGGACACGGCTCCGCTCCAATTTCCAACAACAATTTTTGGAAGTCGCTTGAGGAATCTTTTAAAGATTAGCAGCAAAAAAATGGAGTTCTTTCACAAGCGCACCAATTGAAGGGGAATGTTGCAGTGTTCATTTACTGCGTTGGCTTTTTTCTCCGTTAAAGTGTAGTTGCTACTGCAATTGGGAGATTGTAAAGGAAGTTACCGATTTTACGCTAACTTGCTAGGGTTCATTTTTGCTGCGAATCATCCTCAGCCTCCACCACATACTTTTGTGGTGTCCATCCCTTTAGGTTAAAAAAGGTCCTAGATTGTAAATGTTATGTAGGCATGCACACGAGGTAGTGCATACCCTTTACCAACTCCTAGGGAGATAGGGGTTATACACAGCACAGAGCTTGACTAGCACATAGGGCTGGATTACCTAAACCTCCCTAGCTTACATGCATCCAAGGTTGGAGAGCAAAGTCTACTACATCATCTCCAAACTACATGAGGTTTGAAGCAAAGATATACGATCTTCATCAACTTGTGAAATAGAATAAATGGTGGAGGATGATTACTATTGGAGGAAGCCACCTAATGAAGAGACTTCACCATGGATTTTGACTAAGCTTCCTTCATCAAGAAGCTTCCCTAAGGATGATTCTAGAGCTGAGTAACATTAGAAAATTGGAGGAATCTTCCTTCGCCATGAAATTTCATACCTGTGAAATCAGGAGGTCACCGTTTCCACCACACATGAGGAAGCTTCCCCTCAATGGCGGTCTGTTTGCTAGGGCCACATGTATATAAGGCGACGCCCCTGGCACACCTCATCAATCAACTTTCTTAGACACTATAGCCTTAGTAATTCATGAGCTTCAGTCTTCAAATTCTCTGTCATCATCATCTCCTTGGGTGCTGAAGTGCCTACCATAGCACCTAAGACAAGACTCTACTAAAGTTGGCTTTGAAGACCCCTATAAGACTGGCACTATCTTGCCAACCTGAGTTGAGGACGCTTGACTTCGTGGAGGCCAGGTTGCCTTAAAGACAATGGAAGTGCCAAGCTCTCTTACATGGAAAACCTTGAAGGCCTAACAAGGATTGTCTTTACTGGGATGTCAGGCACCTCAATGCTCTTTACACTATTGTCTGAATATTGGTACTTGTACTTTGTGTTTTTTACTATCAATCAATATATTCATTTCTTAGCTATGTTCCATTGTTTTCACTGGATCGAGATAGTACATGCTTCCTTGATGAGCACCAAGATCTATGTACAGGCAGCAAAGAAACTAGACCTAGCTGCCACCACTTTCGTTATGTAAACTATGACGACTAAGAGGGTGTGTTTTGACACCTCGCTGCATCATTCCCCTCGCCTCTCCACATGATGCAAAACACAATATTTCCTAAGATGTGAGAAGGAAGGAGATAATTTGAAGACAAGCATGATGCAAGTGAAGAAGAGACTGAGACTTTGCCGTCCTTTAAGCCAAGTACAAGATATCTTGTAGCGAAGTGATAAAAACTGTGTTTTGAGACAAAAACATCTCGTCTATATCACAATTTAATAGGCATACCTTCAACTAATTGACATGGAATCACTACACTATATTTGATATTTCACAATGTGAAATAATATGCCCTCAAATTTGCTTTAGTTATGCTAGATTAGAGAGTTTTCATAGGAAGGAAAGGATGAAATGTTGTTTGAAGTTATTCATTTAACAATTAAGCAATTCAAAACAAAATTAAGGTATTGATTTGCAATAATCTCTAATTCTCATAATATGTTTGTTATGGTCATTTTCCAACGAACTAGAGTATTGTAACATATGCCTTCATTAAAGTGAGTCCAAAGAGATCAAGTGACAAGCTACCTCACCCATTTTTGTTGACATGCTTAAAGGCAAAACAAACATAACCATCTGAAGGCACGGACATGACAACATGAACAATAGCCTAATCCTTCCACTAAGCATAGCCATGTGGAAAAAGGGCTCTAGTGGCACTGAAGGGATAGAGGAGTGGTTATGTGATTGATTCTCCATCGCGACACTCCTTTTGCTCCAAATCCACACCAAAGGTTTTTCTTAGGTAGAGTCAACAGGGAATGTAGTTTCTATACTCTTTTGCAAACAAGGAAGCTTCAAGAGTCCAAACGTGGGACTCCAAAAGATGTCATGAATATTTGAAGACCAATTTTAATCCTGAAAACAGTTTGCGTGCTACGTTTGTCACCATTTTCTCTAAATCATCGCCATTCGTTATTGGTCATTGAGGTTTAATCATTGTGTACTTCAATATGCAAACCTACAATGAAGATAATGCATAAGAGCACAATTGTGAACTCTTATCATTTTCAACACTCTTGCTTCACATGCACGCCGTATGAAGCACCCACCTACGTGGATTTTATGCTTCTTATCATGTGCGTGTAGCATTCCATGTAGTCCAACCAATCCATTGGCTCTTGCCAAGACAAGGCACTGACAACCTCTTTACGTTTGAACACATGTGTGAGCTTTCATCCGCGTAAAATTCATCACACGTGTGTATTGTCGTCTTGGTCAATGCCATTTAGGATGCACATTTAGAATTTGGACAAGCAAGTTAGGAAGAGAGCATGGAAGAAAAATTGTTCCACATTCAGTGTGGTGCGTATTCAACAAACTATTATAGTGATGCCTCCTTCCCCTTAGTAAGAAGACTCCCTATAGTCAATTAACTTAACGTCCCCATGAAAATCACCCCAGTCCATACATTAATGCCATATTTGCTCTAAAAAGGATCTCTTCTATGGGTTGTTGCTGAGGTGGTAACTCCACACAACATTACACATATGTAAAAACAAGGATTTGAACATTAGTTCTCATAATTAAAAATTGTAATATCATGACCACACATACTACCCCAAGACCTCTTTTAGCACCCGTGGATTGCTTGGTTGAACTGAACCAAGAACCACAAAGCGTATGCAACTTAGAAGTAGGCTTCATCAAAGGTTTGGAAAGTTTCACTGACCTAAGTCAAGATTGTTGGCATCTTTGTTTGCTTTTCAACATTATGTTAATGTTTAAGTGAGGCGACATTGGCTGTGTGACAAACGAAATTCCCATAAATAATTGTTATCATACACGACGGGTAATGATAAACCTAATGTTTGTGACAAGAATATCCCCTCATTTCCACAAAGAATGAGGACTGATTGTCATAAAATTCTAAGAAAAAGCTCTACAGAGCCTTTTATGGTCGTCAAAACCACGTTCAAATGACAAACTTGTCATAGTTTTTGTGAGGCATTCGTGCCCTAGAAATGAAAAAGTGGGTGTCCCATGGAAGGGTTGAGACTAGAACCTGGCATGGTGTGAGTGCACAATCCAACCATTGAGCCATTTTGCACACGGTAGGTGAGGAAAAGTTGTTTAAGTGGTCGCTGCCCTTTTAACGCCCATCCATTACCCTCACCCCTGACGTCCCCAATGCAAAGAGACGGGGGAGGGGTAGCAAGAAAGGGGAGTAACAGTCGCTTCTTTCCCTATATTTTTCCATGACCCCCATTCTCTTCACAAAAAAAAGAGGGTAAGGAAGAGCCACTCCTTTTTGGCCCCGTCGATGCTTTAATGTGAGGTGGAGGACAATAGAACTCCCCTTTTTCTTCTCTAGCTAAGTCGGTGTCCAAGAGGAGAGAGCAAGGGAAGGAATGCTATCTCCCTCCATAACATTGTCATTGCCTGAGGGGACAGGGAGAGGGGAGCACCACTCCCTCTTTCCCTCTCTAATTTTGTTAGTGTATAAGAGGAGGAGGAGAGGGGAGTACCTCTCTCTCTTTCCCTCTCCAAAGAAAATTGCACCCGAGAGGAGAGGGAGAGGGGAGCACCACTCCCTTTCTCCCTCTCAAATGCTATTGGCATTCAAGAGAAAATAAAGAGGGAATCAAAGGCTCCCTCTCTCCCTCTCAAATGTTATCAATGCATGAGAGGAGGGGGCGATGGATCACTACTTTTTCTTTGCTTCGCTAATGCAATCGATATCAAAGAGGAGAGTAACTGGGGAGAACTGCTCCCTCTCTCCCTTTTTGACATCGCTAGCACCAGAGAGGAGAGGATGAGGGGAGAAATTCTCCAATGCTCAGGACCTTATCAACATGGGTATTTATTTCATCTTTCCCTCCCGTTAACGCCATGGTTGCCACTCGGCTTTCGGCCTTGTGCGGCATTTAACCTCGACGATGGGACCTCCAAAGTCGTGACACATTTTTGTGTAGTTGTTTCCACGAGCTACTCGCTATGTTATGCTCATCAACTTGTTGGTCGCAACGAGAGAACAATAATCTCTTGTGAAAGAAAAAGGTCATCTACAGACATTGTTCACTCTTACTTAGACCGAAAAAAATTCTGCATCGAAAATCAAAACATCTTCCGAAAGCATTGGCCTTCACACCACTGTAACGGGAATGGCTCTTTTGCAACTAAATATAGTACCAAGACATAAGCCCTCGGATTAGTCAATCAAAAGAGAGCAAGTGACTAGCTGCCTCCGCGATTTTGGCTGAGATGCGTCACGATAAAACAACATGGTTGTCACACGGATGTCGAAACATACATCCTAGCTTAATCTTTCCAGGTGACACAACCACGTGGAAACAAGGCTTTAAGCGCACTCAAGGGGTAGAGGACGAGTGACGTGATTGAATTTGCATGAAGCCTCTCTATCGCCGAAAATCCCTAATAAAGTTTATTTATAGACTATTTTCTATGTAGGCACTAGCTTGCATATTATTTTACCATCAAGGACGCCTGGAGACTCTAGTCTTCAGATCCCTAAACATGGCATACATATTGCAAGATCGTTTCCATCTTAAAAATGGTCCACTTGGTACACAAAAATGGTGACGTAGTACAATGATTGAGATCGCAACAAAATAATGGAACAATGAATTGTCATAAGTATATTAACAGAGTGTTAAATGGCAATAGAATGTTTCTTTAAGTTTCTTCTTTCCTCTGTTTTGAAGTTCAGAAATCCACAGCTTTTACACTGTAGGTTCCTTACATGTATTAAAAATTGTAACGTATCCATCAATTCAAACAGATTCTTTGCTAAATGAATGAATTCCATATTTCTGGTTTCTAGGCAACTTAAGAGGAGAATGACAGCAGAGTTTCATCGAAAACTCACTTGGTGTCATTCATATTATAATTTATTTGCTTTGATTATTATTTGACTGTGACATTAATGAAAGAAAAGCAACTTCTTTAAGGAAGCTCCACTAGATTAGGGAAGATCACTTACCCCGCTTTGTGAGTGAATTGGTTATTTTGCATGATAAAAGGTTGAGCTTATCGTAACATTTTATCTTATTTTCTTAGTGAAAAAAATTAACACTCATTTTGAAAACATTTTTTCTTCTCATATCCAGTTGCAATGCTATTTAATTGCCTTTTAAGAATGAAACCACAAACTTAAAAAATAGTACGCATTATAATTAATATGTAAGTTACCGTGATATTACATGTGATAAGTTTTTTCTTAACATTAGGCAGATGATTTAGACTATATTGGGAAGGGTTTAGTGCGAATATGAGTTTCCAAAGTACCCTTTGGTTTATTCATCCACTGATGCTACCATATGGTGGTGAAAGGAAATGAGGGATGTCATTGGTAGTCTTCTCGCTGCAATAAAGTAATTTTGTGGCTCATTTTCTTCACCTTATTTACTGAAACATTATTTTAGAAATAAATATTTACCTATTCAATCATCATCATATCAAACATGTCTATGTTATTTAAACATTACCAATCACGATCTCATAGGCATTTAATTCATGATTGTTTGTAAAAAAACATGTTTTCAGATTAAAAGTTAATGAATCAATAAGTTTTAGGGATATCGAATTAATTGCCATGATTTTGGACTAAATGTCATCAGTTTTTCCTACTTATGCACAGTAAAAATGATGTTTGAAATTCTTGAAAAATAACTTATCGAAAATTCATCTTTGAATGATATGGAAAATCCTTGTATTAATAATTTAATGTAAGAAAATATAATAATTTCACATTTTCCATGCTTTCATTAACCATTGTGCATATAGAGGAATAGTTTTTTAGCTATTTTTACATATGTTCATGTCGATTTGTATAGATGTGCATATTCATAGTTCCATAAATAAATAAATTGTTTTTGATGATTTTATATGTTCATTTAATGATAGGATGAAATATATTTATCCATGTAATTTTTATGTTTTGTCTTTGGAAAATTATTAAACATTGTTCTTATCTGCATGTCTAATATATCCCTTAATTATCTTAAATCCTAATCTCAATTTTAATATCTATGTATAGTTTTACATCAATAAGAATGTATTTTTTATTTTATATGTACACAAGGGTTGCAACATTTTATAAGAACAGATTTTTCTTCCTGGTTTACTTCGTCGTGCTGATTGAGGGCATTGGTTTCAGGATACATGAAGGTAAAGTGGTGAAGGAAAGCGGTTGATTATGTGCCCTGAAGTTTCAACCTTCGCGGGGGTTTTGAGCTAATACACCGACAAGTGTACTGTCCATTTACGTTGGTTGTCCCTTTCTGTTGGTTGTTTACATCCTTGCGGATGGGCAGTTGTGGGGTTCGGCTGGTCAAGACTCGAAATCGCTGTCGGCGACGATTTCTCGTGTTGCGGACAGCTGTTGGTCAGGTTTGTTGGAACATCGACGTTTCCAGTTGGTGGATCCTGTTTTGTCCTTTTCATTCAACCGGTGAAAACAGCGGTTGGTGGAAAAGAAATGAAGGGCCGCATCGCTGTCTCAATGTGTACTGCGAGGTTGGGCCTTCAGGCGATGAAATCTGCCTTCAAAATTTAGCTACAAAACAAGAAAAACGAAAGCATCGAGACCTCAACAACAGAAACCAACAGATTCATGCAGGAGGATGGCTCGTGCCTCCGATTTCGCTGGAAATCGTTCTTGGCGACGATTTCCAGCGCTTACCAGCCGCACTAGTGGTTGAGTTCATGTGTCTATTTCAGGCAGAAGAACAGTCACATGAGCCTTGCCGTCTAGCATTTTGGGCAGCGATAGGCTAGGGCGAAAGAGAAGCAGGTGGGCAAGAACTGTTTCACCCAATTTCGTACGAGGGACCGTCGAGGAGCCTCGGATCATGGTGGCAGTACGTGTTAGTTTGGATGGTGTCGCACAACCGTGCGACATCCTCCAGCTGACGACGGGTGCAGGACGTGAGCCTTACCGACGTTGCAAAACCGTGCGATCGAGCGTCCGCGCAAAAGTCGAGGACAGCCACCGGACGTGCGACTTCCGCGGTCGCACACGCGAGACAGAACGCTAAACTGGACGTCGCACAGTTTTCATGGACCGTACGGCAAATTCGACGCCATCAAAACGGACCCTAGGAAAATGTGCGGGAATTGCATTCCCAGTCATCCCTTCCCAGCCGCGGCCTCATGCTACCCACGATTTACAGGCGGAAGCTGGAAACATGCAGCAAGTGGCTGTTCGGTTACTGAGAAAGTCATATCGCGCCTTCCTTCGGCGCGAACTGAGTTAGCGAAACTTTGACAGTTGTAAAGAAACAACGCAAGAAAATTCAAACCATGGGTGAGGCTGGTTGCAGTCGAAATGGAGGGTTGGGTTGAATTTCCCAACTCGCGGCTGCTTGGTTGGTTTGGATGGTCGAAACATCGATTTTGAACAATTTTCGTCCGTATTTTCTCCAAACACCTGCCGGTTGCCAATGTCAAAGCTATGTGTACATGAAACATGCGCACATTCAAACATGTGCCTTGGTGGACAGGATCCTATGTGTCGTCGGATCCGTTCCATCGTGGCCCGATCGAATGGGGAGACATCCCCATGCCAATTCCCGTGCTTAGAGCATGGCCAAAAGAGCGGCCCTGCTCTGCACAGGCAGTCCAACCAACTTCGCCGACCGAAGCGAGCTCTCGGTCGAACTACGGAATTGGCCGCAGCTGGGAATGGGTGCGCGACATTCCACCCAGTTCATCCACCCGAGAAATTCAGGACACTCTGTGTCCTCAACGAGATACACAACGCTAAGAAACCGAATACGTCACGGACGTGCGTGGGTGAAGTCCATGGTTTCACCCATATCCACCCGTACTCCACCTATTCCCACCTGCGATGGGAAGCTGGCCGTCCCTGCCAGATCGTGACATAGATGCATGTAGTGAAAAACAAATGAGGTAGCGAACCTCGCTTTCCAATGGTTTGTTCAGATAGTAATGGTAAAAATAAAACAAAACGAACACGCGAAAACAACCCAACCACTAAACTCAACCGAGCGGAAGGAGGAAGGTACGTAGCAGCATCTTATTTGGTTGGAATCGTGGGTTGAGTTCGTTCAACCCACGACTCCAACCGCAACCAGCCTCACCCCATGTTTTCAACTCTGTTGCTTGCCCCTCGCCTCCAAATTGTCAGTGAAGACTTAATCCAAGCACGTTAGCCGGAAAATGTGTGCAGACACGCTCACTAACGAATTCAACGATCCGTACGCGTAATAAATCAGGAGCAAGCGGTCGCCTGCCAGCGCTCAAGGCTAAGGGACCGCGCGCGTACTTAACGTCTATAGAAGGGAAATCATGAAGAACGTAGGCATAAGTTGATTATCGGAGATAACAAAAAAATTTCTACAGGTTCGAAACGACTTTACAATCAAACGATTTGTAGGAAAGAACTTCGCATACAAAAACAAATCTCAGAGCTGCATGTACATCAGAACATCGATCAACTAAAAATTCATGGGTAAAATGCAAAAGTGTCAGGCAAAACATGCTCACAACCTTTGGGAAGGAAGTGTGTAGAAAGTGTTCTAAAAATAACCAATGGGTTACAAAGTAGAAACTATTACTCTAAAGACAACAAAACCAAATCTGGTCCACATAACCAAAAACTGGCTGCACCTTCCTTATTTTGTGAAACAAATAGATTTAAACCATGAGAAAAATTAAGACAAAATGACTTAAAGAAGGAACACTTGACCTACAAGAAAACAAAATATGAAGCAAGTAGAATAATTATTTTTTTTCGAATGGTGAACTGTTTGAAACATTCAATGAAGAATGTTTAAGAATCTCTATGCATAGATAATTTCAATTCTTCTTCAGACATGAATATGGCCACGTTTTCAGTATGATAGATAAACTAATAAGTACATAAATATCATATTCATATAGATATGAAAATAAATGTAAACAAAAATATTGATATAGATACACAAACAGATAAAGAAAAAGATACATGTACATATAAATATAGAACAAAGTATAGATATAGATATGGATATGGATACAAATATACATATATATCAACTTAATTTTTCATAAAAATCAAAATATACATAAATATAAAGTTTTAGATACATATATGGATATACATAAGGATATCAATAAAAACATGGATTAAAATATACATAAAGATATATATAGATATCGATATCTATATATATATGTAAACATAGAAAATGGTATAGGTTTAGAAAACGATATAGATCTACATATCAATATAAACAAATATAGATAAACATATAGATATGTATATAGATATAGATATAGATATAGATTTAGATTTAGATTTAGATATAGATACAGATATAGATATAGATATAGATATAGATATAGATATAGATATAGATATAGATATAGATATAGATATAGATATAGATACAGATA
>SZWC01028520.1:10834-27894 GCA_023375785.1 Penium margaritaceum
CAGGTCTAGACTTCTGCACAGGCACCTCACCGATGAATGATGCTCCGCGGTCCACTTCTTCCCACACGGGAGTCCACCACCTCGTGGCGTCCGACTCCTCTCCGCGGAATCCCCGTTCCGCGGACGTGTGCAAGCAAGGGACACCGCCGGCAACTCACTTCACTCGGACTTTTGGTTCTTCACGCACCTACTCCCACAGTCCGCGGACCAGACTTCGAGAGTAATTGAGAGCAGGAGGGCAATGGGCGGAGCACAGGAATACGAGTAGGCAAATGTCTTTGACAAAGCTGATTGCAGAGTACATGGAATGCTTCAGAAAGCATGCAAGTCTGAGTTGCACTTGTACTACTACTAGTGAGGCCCTTTTCTACTCGGGATTCCGCACGGCGTGTCTACACGCCGTCGGTCTCATCCCTCTCACGTCATTCTATTTCCCTTCTACTTGGACTCCACGCGGTGCGGCTACGCACCGCAGGTCTCGTCCACACACACACAACCTATCTTCTGCTGGTTACTTTCTTCATCCGCGGCTCGTGGACGCGGTTTTTTGTGTTCTTCCTTGAATCTTCGCCTCTCCGCAGTGCGTCTCCAGGAGTTCCTCCGTGATCAATGCTGGGTCATTCATGCTGATTGGTTGTCTCTCCCCCGATTGTTCGGTCCCTCCGCTGCTCTGCCTGCTCACTGTCAGTAGCTGCGGTTCGTTCCTGTTCTCCTTCCACCGCGGATCCTCCCGCCACTGCTTCCCGCCTCGCCACAAGTGCTTGAATTAGAGGAACCGCCGCAGGCGAGTGTTAGCCTGCGGCGGCCCTTCTGTCTGTGTCCTGGTTATTCCTTCCTTTGGGTCTCGCGCTACCCCTCGCTCCACCGCATCCGCGGGAGCCAGCATTCCGCGCGCGGACCCTCGGCCGCCTCAATCTTTATTCCGCGGATGACCTCTTCCGCGGAGCCGCGGCAGGATTGTGCTTGACACTGATGCCCCCAACCCCCCCTTTTTTCAAGACTCTGCCCCAGAGTCTCTCAATGAGTTTTCCTCGTGAAGTGCTTGCGGGGCTTGGGGCGATCCTGGTCCCGGCATGGCCTGCAGTACTTCTCCACCGCTCCTCCCTTCCGCTTGAGCTTCACCGCGCACTCGTCGTGGACGAAGAGTCGGCATCCTTCACACCGCGCCCCGATCGTGGGCTTGTTGACCAGCTTCTTGCACGAGGAGCAATGTGGTGCGCGTTCGTACTTCTTGCAGCTTGATCATCGGTAGATCCGCTTGCCCTCGCTGCTCCGCCCCACCTCTTTGGCGCAAGATTCATGCGCAATCCCTCCGCAGTGTTCACACCGGTAAACAGTCCCCTCTAGCCGTCCGAAGCAGTTGTCCCCCGTGCAGGTGCACCTGTTGGAGAACTTCCACTTTATCCTCCATGGCTTCTTGGGGCAGCTGCTGCAGGTCCAGATGCCTTCCTTCCCGCGTTCTCCACACTGTAGGTGACACATAGTCTGACACATGCCGCAGGGCTTTCTGAACTCGGTCAGCTCCGCCTCACACCCCTCACAGAGTGGGACCAATGTGTCGGTGGCGTAGGACAGTAAAGCTCTTCCTTCCACAATTTCCGCTCCCACGCATTTTTTATACTGCCCCGTCCATACCGAGCTGCCCTTCACCAGGCATCCCTGATGAGCCATCCGGCTACACTTGGTGCAGCGGTTCCCCATGCGGACAGCCTTCATACAGGTGGGGCAGTTCTCCGCAGCTGCTGTGGGCGGGTCCTCTTCTTCCTCATCCTCCGAATCTACTTCTTCTCCTTCCGCGGTGACACGCGGTGGCTTCCGGATCCCATGCTCGCGCTCAATCTCTTGGCGGCACTGTCGACACTTCTCTGGTCCGCTCCGTTCTCCCTTTGCATTCCGCGGCTACTCCAGGCACTTGTCACATATCCTTCGGTGACATCCTTCGCAATCCTGCACCCGTCTGCCCCAACGGTGTCCGCATTGAGCGCATGTCTGTCGTGCCTTTTCTTTCTGAGCCTGCTCCGCCGCTGCCATCCGACCTTCTTCTTGCCATTGTCGCATAGTGGCTCCTGTGACCGTGCGAGGCCCTTGCCGCGCCCCTGCCGCTTCCTCCTCCTCTTCCTCCTCCTCTTCTTCGGGGTCCCATCCTCCTTGCTCCTCTCCTCTTCCTGAGCTTGGGCCTGCTCCACCATCCCCTTCCTTTTTCTGCTCTTCTTCCTCCCCCTGGCCCTCACTGATGCACCGCAGACAGGTGCGGTTCCATCCAATGCAGCTCTTGGCCAGCCCCTGGTGCACGGGCTGGCCGCAGACGCGGCAGACGACCTTCAGGAGTCTTTCCTCGGGCAGGTTTTCCCCACAGACCGCGCAGGGGCCCGTGTAGGCAGCCAGGGCGCGGGGGCTCATGGGGACACTTCCACGGAGTGCCGGTGACCCCTCTTGGTGTCATGTATCCGCTGCCCGTTTGCTGCGATTCTGACTGTTGCTGCCGCTCCCGTTGCTCCTGGTGTTCCCGCGACTCCTCCTGCTCCTGCTGCTCCTGCGGCTCCTGCGGCTCTTCCCGCTGCAGGCCCATTTGTTCCTTCACTTGCTGTCCCTGCGCCGCTCGCCCTTCTCCCGCGGAGACCTCTTGCACGTCAGAGCCGTCCGCTGGTTCTTCCTGAGGCTCCTGACTCCACGCCTCCTCCTGCTCCGACACCTGAGTCTCACACTGCTCTAGCACCTCCTCCGCTCGCCATCCCCGTGATCCCGTGCGGGCCTCCAGCGGAGGGAGTGCTCCACCCGTACCGGGTATGTGCGTTTGCCAGGCCGGGGGCAGCAGGACGAACTCTGTAGCGGGGTAACTCCGTTCACTGAACCCATCCGGTCCCTCCAACCATACCCGTCCTGCGTCAACCGCAGCCACACGGTACACCTGCCGCGCTTCCTCTGCTTCCCGTCCTGCACCTGGGAATGGACGGAGGTATACCAGGTTCCCCTCCTCGATTGCCCCGTGGTTGAGGCGTCGGTTGGCGACGTCACATCCGCCCCAGGCCGAAACCGAAGCTCGGAGTCGTGCCTCAGCCCTCACCGCGGATGTCTTCTGGCATCGCATCCGGTACCACTCCTGCACCTCCTTGTCCCTTGCCAGCTCCCGCTCCTTCTCCGAGCAGCCATCCTGCTGCTGTTCCGGGTCTAGTGGCAGCAATAGTGGGGGCTGCGGCATTCCGAGTGCCGCGCGCGGAGGTTGTCCAAAGAGGAGGGCATGTGGTGAGAATGTTGTGGCACGGCTGGGGGTGATGTTGATGAAGTGGGCAGTCTTCTTGAGAGTCTCTCCCCAATCCTTGACCTCCGCGGTGGCCACTGCCCGCTCCAGTATCTCGTGCAGCCGTTCGACTTGGCCCTAGGATTGAGGCCGGTATCGTCCAGAATGCACGTGCTGTACCCCCCACTCCGCGAGCTCCTCGCGGAACGCCCCTGCGAATTCCGTGCCGTTGTGGCTGTGCACCACGCGACACCCTCCAAATTTGTAGAATATTTCTTCTCTGATGAAGCGTGCCGCGCGCTCGGAGGACTTGTCGGGAACCGCCAGGACCCATATGTACTTGGTGAAATGTTCCACCGCTGCGATCCAGTACCGTTCTCCTTGGGCGCGGCGAGGACGAGGTCCGTGGAAGTCAATGATAATGCGGTCCAAGGGCTCGCCAATGGGGGAGGACAGGAAGAGCGGCATGTCCCGCGGTGTAATCTTGCGGTGGCGCTCACATGGTGCACAGTGTTGTACCACGTCTTTTACAATCGTCAGGAGGTTTGGTATGTGAAGGATGGGGGTGAGGCACTCCTTGAGTGCCTGGACGCCGGAGTGGTGGTGCTGATGGTAGGCTTCGACCACTGCCCTCTGCATGGTGGGTGGGGGCACCCACAAGACCTGTGGCTTGGTCCGCCACAGGCGGCCGCCTTCCCACGCGTACTGCTCACAGGTGACGGCGAGGTCATCCTTCTTCCGCCTATCATACTCCACCCCCATCCGTGCTCCCAGGGTCTTGTACACCTTGTCCGCCTCCGCTTTCTGCTGCTCCTTGGTTGTGGCACGGAGCAGGATGTGCGCAGCTTGCCAGATTCTCCAGTCCTGCGTCTCAGCTGGTCCCTTCGCCTTCCCTGTCTTTCCCGCGGCAGCCTCTCCCTGCTTCCTCTTCTTCTCCTTTTCCAATGCCGGCAGCCCCTGGGCCCGCCTTGCGTCCTGCTCCGCCTTCATTGCTTGCAGGCACCATTGGTTGCTCTCGTCATAAGCAGGAGGCTCTTTGTCCCAGCTGTCCGGGGCTGGGAAGAGGCGCAGGATCCCCACCGCGCGGAGTTCCCCTTCATCCCATTGACTTCGTAGTTGCGCCTCAGGCACCGTCCCATGCGGCCGTCCTCGTGCTCCGCGGACTTCACCTGTCTCTGGCTCTGCCTTCTGCTCCGGCGCTGCCTCAGTGAGTCGCAGCAAGCCCCACCCCTTCAGGATGGGCTGGTCCTCGTCAGGCGATGGTGACTCGCTGAGCTCGGAAATCACCACTCCTCCCGTATTCTGCTTTGCCTTCGTAGCCGCGGCGCCCTCCTCGATCCCTCGCTTCTGTTGCGTTGTGGCGCCCGCGCCCCCCAGGAGGGGTTGGAGCTGGGTTGGCACCGATCCACCAGGCATCGGGACATTTCGAGACACCGCCAGGAGAAGCTCCATCGCTTGGGCAACGCTCCGCTGAACCTGTGCGAGCTGCTCCAGGTCCACGTGCTGGCGAGTCTCTGGGGTGGGGCGGGCTTGTTTACTGCGTTTGGCGGGGGGCGTAGTGGTGGAGCTATCTTCGACGATCCGCTTCTCCTTTCCCTTGCGGTGGGATGTTGGCGTAGTCTCCACGGACGGTGCCTGTTTCTTCGCAGCGGAGTCCTTCTGTGGGTCAGCTTCCCGGCTGACCGACGCCGCATGAGCTGGGGCAACCCGTGTACCAGCAACCGCGAATGCTGTGGCTCTTTTGGCTGCGCGCTGAAGTTTGGCCTTCTTGTCGAGCAAGGCACGGGATAGGGTCGGCGGCGGGGTGTTTTTTCGTGCTTCCTGTCTGACCGCTACTGCCCTGGCGTATGCGAGCACATCCTGGGTCTGTCCCACATTTCCCACTTGTGCCACTTCCTGTTGCTCTCTTGCCTGTGCCCCTGCCACCTGCCCTGCTGCTGCCGCTGCTTCCCCCGTGGCCGCTGCGTCAGTCGGTGGCGTGGTCTCTGCCTTCTGGTCCTTTTCACCTTCCGTTACCACCTCTCACCCCGCAGCCGGTTCATCCCCCGCGGTCACAGGTTCCGCCGCAGTCTGTCCCCTTTCTGCCTCTGCTACCGCCCTTTGTTCCACTGCCGCTTCCGCCTTCCGCCTCTGTTCCTCTGCCATCTTGTGCCAGAGTGCCCGCAGCTGTTCCCTCGTGCTTGTGAGATCGGGGGAGTCGCGGAGATACTCTTGGGCCTCTTCGGTCTCCGTGAGGGTGCGGTTCTTCTCTTCCCGACACACGTTGACGGCTTCTCGGGCCCAGTGGTGTACTGATTCTTCTGTTAGTGCCGTCTGTGTTCCCTGAAGTGATCTCCACAGACCCTCAGCTACCGCGGTCACAATCTGTTGGCGCAGAGTACTGTCTTGGGTCATCTGCCAGGCTTTGGCGATCGCGGCGAACCAATGCTCATGCCGCTGCTCCGCTGCCGAGATGGCTGCAAGCTCAGCTGCCGTGTACTGCACTCCCCACCTGCGGGAGGTGAGCCCGAATAAGTAGCCCCACCTCCAAAGTTCGGCCGTCGTCTTGCGATCTGGCACTTCCATTGTTCCTGCCGGCATGCGGGCTGCGTGGTATATGGTAAGTGCCCGGGCGCGCTCCTGGAGTAGATGCACATAGCGGCGCGTGGGGTCCGCGCCCTGGTCGCGGCGGACGAGGAGCCACCATTCACGGGCGGCATCCACGTTACGGTCAGGTTGTTCCGTGTCCAGAAGTGTTGCCACACCTGCCATGGCTTGTGCCGGGCGAAGGTTGAGGAGGTCGCGGAGAGCCGAAATGAGACGCTCGGCCCCCGCCGTTTCCAGCAGCTGTGCTTGACGTTCCCGCGGTCCCAGGGCGAGGGCGGTCTTGGCTGCTCCCTTCAAGGCCACTTGCCAGGTGGGATTGAAGAAGGAGTCCCCTAAGCTTGCGCGGACTACCTCCGGGAGTTCGTCCAGCAGGTGAATGACGACGATGCTCACTACGTCCAGCAGGTGGTCAGCCTTGGGGTGGTCTCCACTGTCCCCGGAGCTTTCCTCCAGACGTGTCTGTGCGCCCTCCATGATCGTACCGGCACTGAGCAGGGGTTGTGGGGTTCCGCGTGAGGTCGGTGGAGAGGAGGAGTGCGCGGTTGGTGCAGAAGGGTCGGGCTGTGGCGGTGCTCCTGCAGGTGTCGTTGCCACTGGGGACGCAGCAGGGCCTGATGGCGGAGGCATCCTAGGTAACGCTGCCACTACCACTGCGGAAGGGCTTGGTGCCGGGAGTGTCCCAGGGGATGCTGCTACTTCTGGTGCCGCGGAATGGCCTAGTGCCGGGAGGCCTCTGGGTGATGCTGCTGCCACCGATGCCGCTGAAGCTTCTAGTGCCACGGAAGGGCCTGGTGCCGGCGGGGCTTCAGATATCACTACCCCTGCTGGTGCCGCGGAAGGAACTGGGGCCGGAGGAGCTCCAGGTGATGCTGCTGCCGCCGCAGAAGGGCCTGGTGCCGGAGGTGCTCCTGGGGTTGCACCAGGTGAGGCTGCTACTGCTGGTGACGCGGACTGTCGTGTGCCAACCGTGGCTCGGCCCGTGGGCTGTCGTCGGAAGGTCCGTCTCGTGGCACGCTCACCCCCCCCCGTTCGAAGGCGCGGACCGCGCGCCGGAAAGGTGAGCCATTGCGGATGCTGTGCCGCGGGTGGCACTTGAGTTGCGAGTGACGCGGCGGGTGAACTGAGTGCCAGGGGCGGGTGGCGTGAGAACCATAGGAGAAGGTACGGAGAGTGGTCGAGCCGAAGTGAAGAGCGGGGTGAACGATCGAATGCCGGAAACAGAAGTGAGACTGAGAATGCCCGCTCCGAGCAATATATCCGCCTGGCGCGGCGCGAGCCAATCGGCCGCCAGGAGCATGTCGTATGTGCGGACGTCACATACCTGCACGGTGTGCGGTGCATGCACGTTAGCGACCTGGATGGGTAGGGCTTCGATCTGTCCGATTGGTGCATCAATGGCTCCGGTGGAGATGGAGAAGCGGAGCCGAGTGGGCACGATGAGGTGGTCGAGGCGCAGGGTACGGGCCATCCGCAGTGCAATGGTAGTATGGGTGGCGCCGGTGTCCACGATGGCCACGAACTTGCGGCCACATACCCAGACATAGCACCATGCCACGTGGACCTCGGCTGGTGTTGGTGGACCGGGGACCAACGGGGCAGGGGCCCACGTGCATGCCGCCCGGCATGCATCCTCCCGGACGCGGGAGTGTACCGTGACGATGGCATGGGTCACCATGCAGACACCAGCGTCGTGGGTGAGTGTACAAGAGAAGCGGATGCCGACAGGGGAGAGAGAGGGGTTGTAGGAGGAAAAGAGTGCCTGGAGTCGCTCCGCAGATTCGGGGGAGTGAAGGAGGAAGTCGACCAGGGAGAGGGAGTGATGCGTGTCCAGAAGAGGGGAGGCAGAGGGTGGAGGGGACATCGTGGGGGAAGCGGTGGCAACCGGCGTAGCCGTGGGAGTCCGGCGGGATGGTGGCCGGGAAGAGCGGGGAGGAATGTGTGCTGCAACATCCTCCAGCATCCAACCGCGGATGGTGGGGTTGAAGCGGCGGGCAAGCTGAAGGCCGGTGGCAGGGAGAGCAGGGAGGGTCTCCGTGGCACCCGAGCACTCGGCAGGTTCCAGGTCGGACAGGAGTTGGTACGCGGCTGCGGATTCCTCCTCCGTGAATTCGCAAGCGATGCCCTCCCACTGGGGCTCAGCATCCGCGGGGGAAGAGGCAGCTGCGGGAGGAGGCTCCTGGAGGCTGTCTTGCAGGTCCGTGGGGTGCGGCCAGTCCTCGCGTGGGAGGCGGCTAAGAGTATCCGCGTTGCGGTTGGCGAGCGCGGGCTGATACTTGATCTTCATATTGTAGCCCTGCAAGAGGAGGGCCCACTTGGCCAGAATGCCCTCATGGTTCTGTGTCGTGAGCAGCCACTGCAGCGCCTGATGATCCGTAAGGACCGTGAAGGGCTTGCCATTCTTGATGTAGTCGCGGAAGTGTTGGAGAGCCCACAACACAGCCAAGCATTCGCCCTTTACCGGTGGGTAGTTTCGCTCACCATCAGTGAGGACGCGGCTGGCATATGCAATCACCCGCTGGATCGGTTCCTGGACCGACTGCGACAGGACAGCACCAAGGCCTTCCCGCGACCAGTCGGTTGTGATGGCGAAGGGGAGGTTGAAGTCAGGGAACTCAAGCATGGGTGCGGTGACCAACCGATGCTTGATTTCTGCCCAAGCAGCGGCACACTCCGGAGTCCATTCAAATGGGATGTCCTGATGGGTCAGCTGCTGCAATGGGCGTATGATGCGTGCGTGGTCGCGGACGAACTTGCGGTAGAAGGAGATAAAGCCCAGGAAGATCTTGACCTGCCCCGCAGTAGTGGGTTGGCGCCATTCCTGGACAGCTGCGATTTTTGCGGGGTCGGTTTTGATGCCGTCGGCACTCATGACAAAGCCCAAGAACTCCATCTCCGCGGCACCAATGGAACACTTGGCGGCCTTGAGTTTGAGGTTTGCAGTGCGGAGTGCAGCGAAGACGGCGGAGAGGGAGGAGAAGAGGTCCGCGAAGCTGTGGGCGGCAACCATGATGTCGTCGATGTAGCAGCTTACGTTGGGAATGCCGCGGAGGGTGGAGTCCATGACACGCTGAAACGTGGCGCTAGCATTGCGGAGACCGAAGGGCATGCGGGTAAAGGCGTAGAGGCCTTCAGGGGTGACAAAGGCCGTCTTAGCGATAGAGTCCGGGTGCATGGGGACGGCGTGGAAAGCTGCCTTAACGTCGAGCTTTGCAAACCATCCGCGTCCCTGTTGGCGCTCTTGTATGTCGACAATCAGTGGCATGGGGTAGGCATCTTCCTCGGTGACGCGGTTGAGGTCGCGGAAGTCCACACAGAAGCGTTTGGAACCGTCCGGTTTGCCAACGATGACCAAGTTGGCACGCCAAGGGCTGACAATGGGCACGATCACACCTTGCGCCTTCAACTCCGCGAGACCGTTGATCAACTCATCATTGATGATCTGTTCTTGATCTGGGAGGATTCGGCGGACCTTCTGTTTGACCGCGGTAGCTGTGCCGGTGTTGATGACATGGGAGGCGTTTACTGCTCCAAGGTCCGTCGCGGATCCAGCAAAGATGTTGGCGAAGGAATCCAACAAGTCTTGGAAGTCTTGCTTCTGGGATGGTGAGAGGTGAGGGTGAAGGATGTGGTCCCACCGCGGTGGTGGAGGTGGCAGTTGCTCACGTATGGGGTAGAAGTCGTCGTCATCGTCCAGGGGAAAACCTTGGCCGAATGCCTGCTCACCTTGCTGCCATAATCCCAGAAGATTGGCACGCACCCCTGCTTCCTCGTGCTCCGCGGAAAGTTCACGCCACTCTTCGACAAGCACCTGTTCCGCATCCAGGGTCTCACCTGTCGGGGCCGGGTTGCTCAGGGAACGTGCAATGGCATCTTCTTGTGCCGCATCGGAGAGGGAGAAGGTTGGGGCATCGGCCACTGGTACCGTGACTCGATCGCCCACGGTGATGAGGGCGTACTCTTTGGTGCCCATGGCGGATGTGAGCTGCATGACGCCCAGGGAAAACAGAAGGTTGCCTCGTCGCGGAAGGAGATATTCCATCCTTAGGAGAATGTCATAGGTCCGCGCCTGGGTTACTTGAACATCCATTGGTTCATGCAGAGTACCCACTTGCAAGGTTAAGCCGCGTACTTCGCCATCCCCATAATCAAGCCCTCCCGCGGAGTTACAGAACAACCGCCACGTTGGGATGATGTGGTCTGTCCACCCAACAAGGCAGAGGACGCAGAGGGCCACAGTAGTGTGGGTCGCCCCTGTGTCGATGATGGCCAAGAATTTGCGGCCACAGATCCAAACCACGCAACAGGCCACCTCATAGTGGCAGTCGTCGCGGCGGGGAGGTTCCAGGGGTTGGGGTGCCCATCCCCAGTCTATCTCTTCGGTGGTTAACGCGGGTGGGGCTTTTGCCACGACGCGTCGGGTGTTCTGGGTGCCGTGGGGCGGAGTGGTGCAGGCAAGGGAGATGCCAACGGTCTGGAGGCGATGATTGGCTCTGGTAAATTCTTCTCTTTCTGAGCCGCGGAGCTAATTCAGGATGAAGGCGGAGGAAATCAAAGAAGTTCACAGAGGCGATGGGAGTGGTGAAGAGCTTGTGTACTGGATCAGTGGAATCAGCTGCAAGAGTGGGAGTGGGGTGAGATGCCGGCGGGTTGTTTGTAACAGCTGGGAGCACCGCAGGCGCGGGATCCGGTTGGCGGCACTTCTCTGGGGGTCGCATGGAGCGGGCCGTGATGGCCTCCTGTAGCCGGGCCTCGGCGGTTTCCGTTCGTCACCGCAGGTCGTCCTGCAACTGTGCAACCTCCTGTAGATCCCATCCGCGGAGCTTGATTCGACGGGCCCGAGAGATGAGCTCCGTCTCCTCAGGTGTTGGCGCCACCTCAGTAGTCTCGTCCTCTGCCATGGGCAATCCCAGCTTCACATTGCGAGCGCCGGCCACGGAGTTTTGCAGCGGATTTGGCAAGATGCCCTGACCCGTTCCTTGAGTCGCCTGGTCTTGTCGACTGGGGGGCGGATGCGGCGGCTGTGGTTGCTGCTGTTGCTGTGGCTGATGCTGCTGCGGTTGACCCGGCCACGCCTGGTTGTAGTACTGCTGCCATTGCTGGACCATGGGATCCTGGGATACCGGCTCAGGGCGCGGAGCCGCCTTTCGCTTGCGAGGGCAATCCCGAGCGATGTATTCCAGGCTCTGGCACGTGTAGCAGGCTTTTGGCTTTTGCTGCTGCGGAAGAGGTGCGTGTGAAGATGCGGGTGTAGGGGTGTCGCTGCCCTGATACTGTCGGGTGGACCGTTGTCTGGTGAAGATGGCCGTTGCGTCTCACACCGCATCTTGAAGGGACAGATAGCGGTCAGCGATCATGAGGCTGCTGATCTCATCCGGAAGTGCGCGGATGAGGTTCTGCAGCAAAACCCACAGCGGCAAACCCTCCCCCTGTAGACTCTTGGCCACTGAAGCCCAGGTTAGGAACTGATCCAGGAAGCGGCGGATATCATCGTCCTTGCGCATGACCTCCTTCTCAATCTTCCGCAACGCTTCTTCTTTAGTCAAGTGTTTGAAGCGTTCGATGAGGGCGTTGCCAAAGTCCTTGAAAGATGGGAAAGGTGCTCGTGCATTGTACCAGTCCGCTGCCGCGCCCTGGAGATGAAGTTCCGCGGTGGCGAGACAGAGATCAGGCGGGATCCGGCCGATGCTAGTGTAGAGGGTAATCTGTTTGAGCCAGACCCAAGGGTCTCTGGGGCACCCTTGAAGGAATCCAACCGGGGGATGTTCGCGGGCTCAGAACGGATGTATTGCAGCTGCGGGACAGTGCTGCAGTTAGTCGTCAATGCAGTCACAACATGTAGCGGCATAAGGGTTGCATGTGGGCCGGTATCTGGGGCTGCCCTGCGGGCATGGGAAGATAGGCTTGCGTGGGAGGGGGAGGCATGTACCAGGAAGAGGGAGTGGTTGTGGAGGCGGTGTAGGGTGTAGAGAAGAATGCTGTCCCAGGTGGCAGAACCTGAGTCCCCTGCACCGGTGGTACCGCTGTCTGCGGTACCCAGTACATCTGAGTCGGTGGGACCGCAGCCGCAGTGTGCAGAAGAACTGCCGATCCAGCGCTGGCGGTCGGGTGCGAATTCCCTGGTAACTGCTGTGGGGGCAAGTATCCATGGCTCTGTGCAGTTTGTTGCGGCATTGGCTGCGGGGGCTGGTGAGCCGCCCCAACTGGCATTGTTCCAGTCGGCTGCTGGTGGTGGAGCTGCTGATAAGTGGGCATGGGTGGCTGCGGAATCATGTTGGGTAGGAGTGTCTACGGCATCGTTCCCACCGGCATCGGACCCATCTGCTGCTGTGTCTGGGTCGTCCACAGGGCTGGTGTGACCGCGGAGGGTTGTGACATGGTCGTCAGCTGTGCTCCGCCTCCGACCGTCTGCCCCTGATAACTCGTTAGTTGGGTCCCGGTCAGTGGAGGCTGGATCGTGTTCCCCTGGTGGGTGGCTCTGCCTCCGGGCTGGGGCATCTGCTGTGGCGGCTGTGTGATTGCGGAGGGTCCAGTCATCACCCCCACTTGCATCGTGAGCTGCGGTGGCGGATGCGCTGGCTGCTGCAGTCCTGCAACAGGCGGATGCGGCATGGCCGCTGCCTGCATAGTGCTCAACACCATCTGCTGCTGTGGTGGTGTACTTGGCTGCGGGGGCACCCCGGTCGGCAGAGTGACCTGGTTCGGCTGTGACGTCTGCGGCTGCACTGGCCCAGACGCTGGGAGCGGTTGCGCTATACCTGCCTGCCCGCCCCCCATGTACTGCTGTTGCGGATATCTCGGTGGCTGGGCCATTCCTGGCACCTGGAGTTGCGTGGCTGCTCCCGTGGCCACCGCTCCCGTGGTCAGAGGGGTCTGGCTTACTGGGAAGTGGTTCACCGGTGGCTGTGCGACTCCTGGTACCTGTGTGGACATGGGCATCCCCATCCGCATGTTCCCCATGGGCTGCTCCGATGTGCTCACATGCTGCTGTTGCCGGCCACGCAGAGGAGGCTCCACGGTCGGGTCTCCCAGGGTTGTCCCAACCAGCTGGTGTGACTGATTCATGTCTTGTGGCACCCCAGGGGTAGGGGCGGGGGATTCCACCTGCTTCGGCTGCGCTGAGGTCTGCTGCTCATCCGGTGCTGGTGTCTCAGGGATCCCGGAATCCTCGTGGCTTAAGGGTTGCGGATGCGCTGGCGGGTGAGTGGGCTGCGACTCCGTTCCGCCAGTAATCTGCTGCTGCTGCTGCCCGCCCCGTCGCCGATACACCAGTCCGCGGTAAGCCTCGAGTTCTCCACCACCGGAGGATACTTCCAATGTAGGTGGTGCATCGGAGAACCATGGTGTTCCAAGTGGCACGTTCTGCGGGCCCTCGTGTTCCTGCTGATGATGGACCGATTCATGGCTGTCGGAGCTGCGGTCGCTCTCCATCTCCGCATGTTCGCCCAGTGCATCCATGATGCGGCGCCAGTGCAGCTTTTTTCAACCACCCGGTCACTCGTCGGTGCTGGACGAGCGGATCAGGGGCTGGCGAGGAACTGACTGGCGTGCGGGACGGCACTGGTGAGGAGTCCTTGCTCCCTGCGTGAGTCGCGGCCCGTCGTGGCAGGAAGCACCGCGCCGACGGTTGCTGTTGCCGTCGCCCGATGTCCTGATGCACGAAGCTGGCCGCAGACATCAACGACTGATCTGAAAGACACGTGCAGTTCTGCTGGCAAAGAGCATAGAACTGTCCACGCTCACCGCACCATGACACTGATACCCCCAATTTTGCCGCGCTTTGATTTCCTCCGCAGACGGCTGCGCTCCGCGCTCGTCCGCGGATCAGGCACTTCACTACTACTAGTCTACAGGTGTGCAGCAAGACACGGTTGTCACCTTCAGACTGGAAGCTATTCCGCGGACCACAGGTTTGGACTTCTGCGCGGGCACTTCACCGATGAGTGATGCTCCGCTCTCCACTAGGGTGTTGCTACACACAATGGCAAACTCCCTATTATCAGCTATTCTGCGGACCACAGGTCTAGACTTCTGCGCAGGCACCTCACCGATGAATGATGCTCCGCGGTCCACTTCTTCCCACACGGGAGTCCACCACCTCGTGGCGTCCGACTCCTCTCCGCGGAATCCCCGTTCCGCGGACGTGTGCAAGCAAGGGACACCGCCGGCAGCTCACTTCACTCGGACTTTTGGTTCTTCACGCACCTACTCCCACAGTCCGCGGACCGGACTTCAAGAGTAATTGAGAGCAGGAGGGCAATGGNCTGCGGACCACAGGTCTAGACTTCTGCGCAGGCACCTCACCGATGAATGATGCTCCGCGGTCCACTTCTTCCCACACGGGAGTCCACCACCTCGTGGCGTCCGACTCCTCTCCGCGGAATCCCCGTTCCGCGGACGTGTGCAAGCAAGGGACACCGCCGGCAGCTCACTTCACTCGGACTTTTGGTTCTTCACGCACCTACTCCCACAGTCCGCGGACCGGACTTCAAGAGTAATTGAGAGCAGGAGGGCAATGGGCGGGGCACAGGAATGCGAGTAGGCAAATTTCTTTGATAAAGCTGATTGCAGAATACATGGAATGCTTCAGAAAGCATGCAAGTCTAAGTTGCACTTGTACTACTGCTAGTGAGGCCCTTTTCTACTCGGGATTCCGCACGGCGTGTCTACACGCCGTCGGTCTCATCCCTCTCACATCATTCTATTTCCCTTCTACTTGGACTCCATGCGGTGCGGCTACGCACCGCGGGTCTCGTCCACACACACACAGCCTATCTTCTGCTGGTTACTTTCTTCATCCGCGGCTCATGCACGCGGTTTTTTGTGTTCTTCCTTGAATCTTCGCCTCTCTGCGGTGCGTCTCCAGGAGTTCCTCCGTGATCAATGCTGGGTCATTCATGCTGATTGGTTGTCTCTCCCCCGATTGTTCGGTCCCTCCGCTGCTCTGCGTGCTCACTGTCAGTAGCTACGGTTCGTTCCTGTTCTCCTTCCACCACGGATCCTCCCGCCACTGCTTCCCGCCTCGCCACAAGTGCTCGAAATAAAGGAACCGCCGCAGGCGAGTGTTAGCCTGCGGCGGCCCTTCTGTCTGTGTCCTGGTTATTCCTTCCTTTGGGTCCCGCGCTACCCCTCGCTCCACCGCATCCGCGGGAGCCAGCATTCCGCATGCAGACCCTCGGCCGCCTCAATCTTTATTCCGCAGATGACCTCTTCCGTGGAGCCGCGGCAGAATTGTGCTTGACACAACTCTGGTACAACTCCGGCACAACTTTGGCACAACTCTGGCACAACTCTGGCACAATTCTGGCATAACTCTGGCACAACCCTGGCTCAAATCGGGCACAACTCTGGAACAACTCTAGCACAACTCTGGCAAAACTCTGACACAATGCTAGCACAACTCTGGCACAACTCTGGCACAACTCTTGCAAAACTCTGGCATAACTCTGGCACAACCCTGGCACGAATCTGGCACAACTCTGGCACAACTCTGGCACAACTGTGGCAAAACTCTGACACAACGCTAGCACAACTCTGGCATAACTCTGGCACAACTCTGGCACAACTCTGCCACAGCTCTAGCACAACCCTGGCACAACTCTGACACAACCCTGGCACAACTCTGGCACAAGTCTTGAACAACTCCGGCACAACTCTGACACAACTCTGACACAACCCTGGCACAACTCTGGCACAAGTCTTGAACAACTCCGGCACAACTCTGACACAACTCTGACACAACCCTGGCACAACTCTGGCACAAGTCTTGAACAACTCCGGCACAACTCTGACACAACTCTGACACAACCCTGGCACAACTCTGGCACAAGTCTTGAACAACTCCGGCACAACTCTGACACAACTCTGACACAACCCTGGCACAACTCTGGCACAAGTCTTGAACAACTCCGGCACAACTCTGACACAACTCTGACACAACCCTGGCACAACTCTGGCACAAGTCTTGAACAACTCCGGCACAACTCTGACACAACTCTGACACAACCCTGGCACAACTCTGGCACAAGTCTTGAACAACTCCGGCACAACTCTGACACAACTCTGACACAACCCTGGCACAACTCTGGCACAAGTCTTGAACAACTCCGGCACAACTCTGACACAACTCTGACACAACCCTGGCACAACTCTGGCACAAGTCTTGAACAACTCCGGCACAACTCTGACACAACTCTGACACAACCCTGGCACAACTCTGGCACAAGTCTTGAACAACTCCGGCACAACTCTGACACAACTCTGACACAACCCTGGCACAACTCTGGCACAAGTCTTGAACAACTCCGGCACAACTCTGACACAACTCTGACACAACCCTGGCACAACTCTGGCACAAGTCTTGAACAACTCCGGCACAACTCTGACACAACTCTGACACAACCCTGGCACAACTCTGGCACAAGTCTTGAACAACTCCGGCACAACTCTGACACAACTCTGACACAACCCTGGCACAACTCTGGCACAAGTCTTGAACAACTCCGGCACAACTCTGACACAACTCTGACACAACCCTGGCACAACTCTGGCACAAGTCTTGAACAACTCCGGCACAACTCTGACACAACTCTGGCACAACTCTGGCACAACTCTGACACAACGCTAGCACAACTCTGGCACAACTCCGGCACAACTCCGGCACAACTCTGGCCCAACTCTGGCACAACTCCGGCACAACTCTGGCACAACCATGGCACAACTCAGGCACATATCAGGCACAAGTCTGGTACAACTCCGGCACAACTCTGGCACAACGTTGGCACAACTCGCGCAAAACTCTGGTATAACTCTGGCACAACCCTGGCATAAATCTGGCACTACTCTAGCACAACTCTGGCACAACTCTGGCACAAATCTGGTACAACTCTGGCACAACTTTGGCACAACTCTGGCACAAATGTGGCAGAACTCTGCCACATCTCTTGTACAACTCTGGGACAACTGAGGAACAACTCTGGCACAACTCAGGCACAACTCTGGCACATGTCTGGCACAACTCTGGCACAACTCTGGCTCAACTCTGGCACAACTCCAGCACAACTCTGACACAACTCTGGCACAACTCTGGCATAACTCTGGCATATCTCTGGCAGAACCCTTGCACAAATCTGCCATAACAATGGCACGTATCTGGCACAACTCTGGCACAACTCTGACACAACGCTGGCACAACTCTGGCACAACTCTGGCACAACTCCGGCAAAACTCTGGCACAACT
>SZWC01028522.1:2145-19820 GCA_023375785.1 Penium margaritaceum
GTGTAAGTGCGTGTAAGTGCGTGTAAGTGTGTGTAAGTGCGTGTACGTGCGTGTATGTGCGTGTAAGTATGCGCAAGTGCATGTAAGTGCGTATAATTGCGTGTACGTTGGTGTAAGTGCGTGAAAGTGCATGAAAGAGCATGTAAGTGCGTGTAAGTGTGTGTAAGTGTATGTGAGTGCGTGTAAGTGCGTGTAAGTGCGTTTAAGTGCGTGTAAGTACGTGTAAGTGCCCGTAAGTGCGAGTAAGTGCGTGTAAGTGCGTGTAAGTACGTGTAAGTGCGTGTACGTGCGTGTAAGTACGTGTACGTGCGTGTAAGTGCGTGTAAGTGTGTGTAAGTGTGTGTTAGTACGTGTAAGTGCACATAAGTGCACATAAGTGCGTGTAAGTGCGTGTAAGTGCGTGTAAGTACGTGTAAGTGGTTATAAGTGGGTGTAAGTGGTTGTAAGTGCGTGTAAGTGCATGTAAGTGCGTGTAAGTGCGTGTAAGTACGTGTAAGTACGTGTAAGTGCGTGTAAGTGCGTGTACGTGCGTGTACGTGCGTGTACGTGCGTGTACGTACGTGTACGTGCGTGTACGTGCGTGTACGTGCGTGTACGTACGTGTACGTGCGTGTACGTGCGTGTACGTGCGTGTACGTACGTGTACGTGCGTGTACGTGCGTGTACGTGCGTGTACGTACGTGTACGTGCGTGTACGTGCGTGTACGTGCGTGTACGTACGTGTACGTGCGTGTACGTGCGTGTACGTGCGTGTACGTACGTGTACGTGCGTGTACGTGCGTGTACGTGCGTGTACGTACGTGTACGTGCGTGTACGTGCGTGTACGTGCGTGTACGTACGTGTACGTGCGTGTACGTGCGTGTACGTGCGTGTACGTACGTGTACGTGCGTGTACGTGCGTGTACGTGCGTGTACGTACGTGTACGTGCGTGTACGTGCGTGTACGTGCGTGTACGTACGTGTACGTGCGTGTACGTGCGTGTACGTGCGTGTACGTACGTGTACGTGCGTGTACGTGCGTGTACGTGCGTGTACGTACGTGTACGTGCGTGTACGTGCGTGTACGTGCGTGTACGTACGTGTACGTGCGTGTACGTGCGTGTACGTGCGTGTACGTACGTGTACGTGCGTGTACGTGCGTGTACGTGCGTGTACGTACGTGTACGTGCGTGTACGTGCGTGTACGTGCGTGTACGTACGTGTACGTGCGTGTACGTGCGTGTACGTGCGTGTACGTACGTGTACGTGCGTGTACGTGCGTGTACGTGCGTGTACGTACGTGTACGTGCGTGTACGTGCGTGTACGTGCGTGTACGTACGTGTACGTGCGTGTACGTGCGTGTACGTGCGTGTACGTACGTGTACGTGCGTGTACGTGCGTGTACGTGCGTGTACGTACGTGTACGTGCGTGTACGTGCGTGTACGTGCGTGTACGTACGTGTACGTGCGTGTACGTGCGTGTACGTGCGTGTACGTACGTGTACGTGCGTGTACGTGCGTGTACGTGCGTGTACGTACGTGTACGTGCGTGTACGTGCGTGTACGTGCGTGTACGTACGTGTACGTGCGTGTACGTGCGTGTACGTGCGTGTACGTACGTGTACGTGCGTGTACGTGCGTGTACGTGCGTGTACGTACGTGTACGTGCGTGTACGTGCGTGTACGTGCGTGTACGTACGTGTACGTGCGTGTACGTGCGTGTACGTGCGTGTACGTACGTGTACGTGCGTGTACGTGCGTGTACGTGCGTGTACGTACGTGTACGTGCGTGTACGTGCGTGTACGTGCGTGTACGTACGTGTACGTGCGTGTACGTGCGTGTACGTGCGTGTACGTACGTGTACGTGCGTGTACGTGCGTGTACGTGCGTGTACGTACGTGTACGTGCGTGTACGTGCGTGTACGTGCGTGTACGTACGTGTACGTGCGTGTACGTGCGTGTACGTGCGTGTACGTACGTGTACGTGCGTGTACGTGCGTGTACGTGCGTGTACGTACGTGTACGTGCGTGTACGTGCGTGTACGTGCGTGTACGTACGTGTACGTGCGTGTACGTGCGTGTACGTGCGTGTACGTACGTGTACGTGCGTGTACGTGCGTGTACGTGCGTGTACGTACGTGTACGTGCGTGTACGTGCGTGTACGTGCGTGTACGTACGTGTACGTGCGTGTACGTGCGTGTACGTGCGTGTACGTACGTGTACGTGCGTGTACGTGCGTGTACGTGCGTGTACGTACGTGTACGTGCGTGTACGTGCGTGTACGTGCGTGTACGTACGTGTACGTGCGTGTACGTGCGTGTACGTGCGTGTACGTACGTGTACGTGCGTGTACGTGCGTGTACGTGCGTGTACGTACGTGTACGTGCGTGTACGTGCGTGTACGTGCGTGTACGTACGTGTACGTGCGTGTACGTGCGTGTACGTGCGTGTACGTACGTGTACGTGCGTGTACGTGCGTGTACGTGCGTGTACGTACGTGTACGTGCGTGTACGTGCGTGTACGTGCGTGTACGTACGTGTACGTGCGTGTACGTGCGTGTACGTGCGTGTACGTACGTGTACGTGCGTGTACGTGCGTGTACGTGCGTGTACGTACGTGTACGTGCGTGTACGTGCGTGTACGTGCGTGTACGTACGTGTACGTGCGTGTACGTGCGTGTACGTGCGTGTACGTACGTGTACGTGCGTGTACGTGCGTGTACGTGCGTGTACGTACGTGTACGTGCGTGTACGTGCGTGTACGTGCGTGTACGTACGTGTACGTGCGTGTACGTGCGTGTACGTGCGTGTACGTACGTGTACGTGCGTGTACGTGCGTGTACGTGCGTGTACGTACGTGTACGTGCGTGTACGTGCGTGTACGTGCGTGTACGTACGTGTACGTGCGTGTACGTGCGTGTACGTGCGTGTACGTACGTGTACGTGCGTGTACGTGCGTGTACGTGCGTGTACGTACGTGTACGTGCGTGTACGTGCGTGTACGTGCGTGTACGTACGTGTACGTGCGTGTACGTGCGTGTACGTGCGTGTACGTACGTGTACGTGCGTGTACGTGCGTGTACGTGCGTGTACGTACGTGTACGTGCGTGTACGTGCGTGTACGTGCGTGTACGTACGTGTACGTGCGTGTACGTGCGTGTACGTGCGTGTACGTACGTGTACGTGCGTGTACGTGCGTGTACGTGCGTGTACGTACGTGTACGTGCGTGTACGTGCGTGTACGTGCGTGTACGTACGTGTACGTGCGTGTACGTGCGTGTACGTGCGTGTACGTACGTGTACGTGCGTGTACGTGCGTGTACGTGCGTGTACGTACGTGTACGTGCGTGTACGTGCGTGTACGTGCGTGTACGTACGTGTACGTGCGTGTACGTGCGTGTACGTGCGTGTACGTACGTGTACGTGCGTGTACGTGCGTGTACGTGCGTGTACGTACGTGTACGTGCGTGTACGTGCGTGTACGTGCGTGTACGTACGTGTACGTGCGTGTACGTGCGTGTACGTGCGTGTACGTACGTGTACGTGCGTGTACGTGCGTGTACGTGCGTGTACGTACGTGTACGTGCGTGTACGTGCGTGTACGTGCGTGTACGTACGTGTACGTGCGTGTACGTGCGTGTACGTGCGTGTACGTACGTGTACGTGCGTGTACGTGCGTGTACGTGCGTGTACGTACGTGTACGTGCGTGTACGTGCGTGTACGTGCGTGTACGTACGTGTACGTGCGTGTACGTGCGTGTACGTGCGTGTACGTACGTGTACGTGCGTGTACGTGCGTGTACGTGCGTGTACGTACGTGTACGTGCGTGTACGTGCGTGTACGTGCGTGTACGTACGTGTACGTGCGTGTACGTGCGTGTACGTGCGTGTACGTACGTGTACGTGCGTGTACGTGCGTGTACGTGCGTGTACGTACGTGTACGTGCGTGTACGTGCGTGTACGTGCGTGTACGTACGTGTACGTGCGTGTACGTGCGTGTACGTGCGTGTACGTACGTGTACGTGCGTGTACGTGCGTGTACGTGCGTGTACGTACGTGTACGTGCGTGTACGTGCGTGTACGTGCGTGTACGTACGTGTACGTGCGTGTACGTGCGTGTACGTGCGTGTACGTACGTGTACGTGCGTGTACGTGCGTGTACGTGCGTGTACGTACGTGTACGTGCGTGTACGTGCGTGTACGTGCGTGTACGTACGTGTACGTGCGTGTACGTGCGTGTACGTGCGTGTACGTACGTGTACGTGCGTGTACGTGCGTGTACGTGCGTGTACGTACGTGTACGTGCGTGTACGTGCGTGTACGTGCGTGTACGTACGTGTACGTGCGTGTACGTGCGTGTACGTGCGTGTACGTACGTGTACGTGCGTGTACGTGCGTGTACGTGCGTGTACGTACGTGTACGTGCGTGTACGTGCGTGTACGTGCGTGTACGTACGTGTACGTGCGTGTACGTGCGTGTACGTGCGTGTACGTACGTGTACGTGCGTGTACGTGCGTGTACGTGCGTGTACGTACGTGTACGTGCGTGTACGTGCGTGTACGTGCGTGTACGTACGTGTACGTGCGTGTACGTGCGTGTACGTGCGTGTACGTGCGTGTAAGTGCGTGTAAGTGCGTGTAAGTGCGTGTAAGTGCGTGTAAGTGCGTGTAAGTGCGTGTAAGTGTGTGTAAGTGCGTGTAAGTGTGTGTAAGTGTGTGTAAGTGTATGTAAGTGCGTGTAAGTGCGTGTAAGTGCATGTAAGTGCGTGTAAGTATGTGTAAGTGCGTGTAAGTGTGTGTAAGTGCGTGTAAGTGCTTGGAAGTGCGTGGAAGTGTGTGGAAGTACGTGGAAGTACGTGTAAGTGCGTGTAAGTACGTGTAAGTGCGTGTTAGTGCATGTAAGTGCACATAAGTGCACATAAGTGCGTGTAAGTGCGTGTAAGTGCGTGTAAGTGCGTGTAAGTACGTGTAAGTGGTTATAAGTGGGTGTACGTGGTTGTAAGTGCGTGTAAGTGCATGTAAGTGCGTGTTAGTATGTGTAAGTACATGTAAGTGCGTGTAAGTGCATGTAAGGGCGTGTAAGTGTGTGTAAGTGCGTGTAAGTACGTATAAGTGCGTGTAAGTACGTGTAAGTGTGTGTAAGTGCGTGTAAGTGCGTGTAAGTGCGTGTAAGTGCGTGTAAGTGCGTGTAAGTGCGTGTAAGTGCGAGTAACTGCGTGTAACTGCGTGGAAGTGCATGTAAGTGCGTGTAAGTGCGTATAAGTGTGTATAAGTTTGTGTAAGTGTGTGTAAGTGCGTGTAAGTACGTATAAGTGCGTGTAAGTACGTGTAAGTGCGTGTACGTGCGTGTAAGTACGTGTAAGTACGTGTAAATGCGTGTAAGTGCATGTAAGTGCGTGTAAGTACGTGTAAGTACGTGTAAATGCGTGTAAGTGCATGTAAGTGCGTGTAAGTACGTGTAAGTACGTGTAAATGCGTGTAAGTGCATGTAAGTGCGTGTAAGTACGTGTAAGTACGTGTAAATGCGTGTAAGTGCATGTAAGTGCGTGTAAGTACGTGTAAGTACGTGTAAATGCGTGTAAGTGCATGTAAGTGCGTGTAAGTACGTGTAAGTACGTGTAAATGCGTGTAAGTGCATGTAAGTGCGTGTAAGTACGTGTAAGTACGTGTAAATGCGTGTAAGTGCATGTAAGTGCGTGTAAGTACGTGTAAGTACGTGTAAATGCGTGTAAGTGCATGTAAGTGCGTGTAAGTACGTGTAAGTACGTGTAAATGCGTGTAAGTGCATGTAAGTGCGTGTAAGTACGTGTAAGTACGTGTAAATGCGTGTAAGTGCATGTAAGTGCGTGTAAGTACGTGTAAGTACGTGTAAATGCGTGTAAGTGCATGTAAGTGCGTGTAAGTACGTGTAAGTACGTGTAAATGCGTGTAAGTGCATGTAAGTGCGTGTAAGTACGTGTAAGTACGTGTAAATGCGTGTAAGTGCATGTAAGTGCGTGTAAGTACGTGTAAGTACGTGTAAATGCGTGTAAGTGCATGTAAGTGCGTGTAAGTACGTGTAAGTACGTGTAAATGCGTGTAAGTGCATGTAAGTGCGTGTAAGTACGTGTAAGTACGTGTAAATGCGTGTAAGTGCATGTAAGTGCGTGTAAGTACGTGTAAGTACGTGTAAATGCGTGTAAGTGCATGTAAGTGCGTGTAAGTACGTGTAAGTACGTGTAAATGCGTGTAAGTGCATGTAAGTGCGTGTAAGTACGTGTAAGTACGTGTAAATGCGTGTAAGTGCATGTAAGTGCGTGTAAGTACGTGTAAGTACGTGTAAATGCGTGTAAGTGCATGTAAGTGCGTGTAAGTACGTGTAAGTACGTGTAAATGCGTGTAAGTGCATGTAAGTGCGTGTAAGTACGTGTAAGTACGTGTAAATGCGTGTAAGTGCATGTAAGTGCGTGTAAGTACGTGTAAGTACGTGTAAATGCGTGTAAGTGCATGTAAGTGCGTGTAAGTACGTGTAAGTACGTGTAAATGCGTGTAAGTGCATGTAAGTGCGTGTAAGTACGTGTAAGTACGTGTAAATGCGTGTAAGTGCATGTAAGTGCGTGTAAGTACGTGTAAGTACGTGTAAATGCGTGTAAGTGCATGTAAGTGCGTGTAAGTACGTGTAAGTACGTGTAAATGCGTGTAAGTGCATGTAAGTGCGTGTAAGTACGTGTAAGTACGTGTAAATGCGTGTAAGTGCATGTAAGTGCGTGTAAGTACGTGTAAGTACGTGTAAATGCGTGTAAGTGCATGTAAGTGCGTGTAAGTACGTGTAAGTACGTGTAAATGCGTGTAAGTGCATGTAAGTGCGTGTAAGTACGTGTAAGTACGTGTAAATGCGTGTAAGTGCATGTAAGTGCGTGTAAGTACGTGTAAGTACGTGTAAATGCGTGTAAGTGCATGTAAGTGCGTGTAAGTACGTGTAAGTACGTGTAAATGCGTGTAAGTGCATGTAAGTGCGTGTAAGTACGTGTAAGTACGTGTAAATGCGTGTAAGTGCATGTAAGTGCGTGTAAGTACGTGTAAGTACGTGTAAATGCGTGTAAGTGCATGTAAGTGCGTGTAAGTACGTGTAAGTACGTGTAAATGCGTGTAAGTGCATGTAAGTGCGTGTAAGTACGTGTAAGTACGTGTAAATGCGTGTAAGTGCATGTAAGTGCGTGTAAGTACGTGTAAGTACGTGTAAATGCGTGTAAGTGCATGTAAGTGCGTGTAAGTACGTGTAAGTACGTGTAAATGCGTGTAAGTGCATGTAAGTGCGTGTAAGTACGTGTAAGTACGTGTAAATGCGTGTAAGTGCATGTAAGTGCGTGTAAGTACGTGTAAGTACGTGTAAATGCGTGTAAGTGCATGTAAGTGCGTGTAAGTACGTGTAAGTACGTGTAAATGCGTGTAAGTGCATGTAAGTGCGTGTAAGTACGTGTAAGTACGTGTAAATGCGTGTAAGTGCATGTAAGTGCGTGTAAGTACGTGTAAGTACGTGTAAATGCGTGTAAGTGCATGTAAGTGCGTGTAAGTACGTGTAAGTACGTGTAAATGCGTGTAAGTGCATGTAAGTGCGTGTAAGTACGTGTAAGTACGTGTAAATGCGTGTAAGTGCATGTAAGTGCGTGTAAGTACGTGTAAGTACGTGTAAATGCGTGTAAGTGCATGTAAGTGCGTGTAAGTACGTGTAAGTACGTGTAAATGCGTGTAAGTGCATGTAAGTGCGTGTAAGTACGTGTAAGTACGTGTAAATGCGTGTAAGTGCATGTAAGTGCGTGTAAGTACGTGTAAGTACGTGTAAATGCGTGTAAGTGCATGTAAGTGCGTGTAAGTACGTGTAAGTACGTGTAAATGCGTGTAAGTGCATGTAAGTGCGTGTAAGTACGTGTAAGTACGTGTAAATGCGTGTAAGTGCATGTAAGTGCGTGTAAGTACGTGTAAGTACGTGTAAATGCGTGTAAGTGCATGTAAGTGCGTGTAAGTACGTGTAAGTACGTGTAAATGCGTGTAAGTGCATGTAAGTGCGTGTAAGTACGTGTAAGTACGTGTAAATGCGTGTAAGTGCATGTAAGTGCGTGTAAGTACGTGTAAGTACGTGTAAATGCGTGTAAGTGCATGTAAGTGCGTGTAAGTACGTGTAAGTACGTGTAAATGCGTGTAAGTGCATGTAAGTGCGTGTAAGTACGTGTAAGTACGTGTAAATGCGTGTAAGTGCATGTAAGTGCGTGTAAGTACGTGTAAGTACGTGTAAATGCGTGTAAGTGCATGTAAGTGCGTGTAAGTACGTGTAAGTACGTGTAAATGCGTGTAAGTGCATGTAAGTGCGTGTAAGTACGTGTAAGTACGTGTAAATGCGTGTAAGTGCATGTAAGTGCGTGTAAGTACGTGTAAGTACGTGTAAATGCGTGTAAGTGCATGTAAGTGCGTGTAAGTACGTGTAAGTACGTGTAAATGCGTGTAAGTGCATGTAAGTGCGTGTAAGTACGTGTAAGTACGTGTAAATGCGTGTAAGTGCATGTAAGTGCGTGTAAGTACGTGTAAGTACGTGTAAGTGCGTGTAAGTGCGTGTAAGTACGTGTAACTGCGTGTAAGTGCGTGTAAGTGCGTGTAAGTCCATGTAAGTGCATGTAAGTGCGTGTAAGTGCGTGTAAGTGTATGTAACTGCGTGTAAGTGCGTGTAACTGTGTGTACGTGTGTGTAAGTGCGTATAAGTGCGTGTAAGTGCGTGTAAGTGTGTATAAGTGCGTGTAAGTGCGTATAAGTGTATGTAAGTGTGTGTACGTGCGTGTAAGTGCGTGTAAGTGCGTGTAAGTGCATGTAAGTGCGTGTAAGTATGTATAAGTACGTGTAAGTGCGTGTGAGTGCATGTAAGTGCATGTAAGTGCGTGTAAGTGCATGGAAGTGTGTGTAAGTGCGTGTAAATGCATGTAAGTGCATGTAAGTATGTGTAACTGCGTGTAAGTGCGTGTAAGTGTGGATATGTGCGTGTAAGTACGTGTAAGTGCGTGTGAATACGTGTAAGTGCGTGTAATTGTGTGTAAGTACGTGTAAGTGCGTGTTTGTGTGTGTCAGTACGTGTAAGTGCGTGTAAGTGTGTGTAAGTGCCTGTAAGTGCGTGTAAGTACATGTATCTGCGTGTAAGTACGTGTAAGTGCGTGAACGTAACGTGTAAGTGTGTGTAAGTACGTGTAAGTGCGTGTAAGTGCTTGTAAATGCGTGTAACTGCGTGTAAGTGTGTGTAAGTGCGTGTAAGTGCGTATAAGTGCGTGTAAGTGCGTCTAAGTGCGTGTAAGTGCGTGTAAGTGTGTATATGTGCGTGTAATTGCGTGCAAGTCTTTGTAAATGCGTGTAAGTATATGTAAGTGCGTGTAAGCACGTGTAAGTTTGTGTGAGTGCGTGTAAGTGCGTGTAAGTGCAATCAACTGTGTTCAAGTGTTTGTACGTGCGTGTAAATGTGTGTAAGTGCGTATAAGTGCGTGTAAGTGTGTGCAAGTGTGTGTAAGTGCGTGTACATGCGTGTAAGTGTGTGTAAGTGTGTGTAAGTGTGTGTAAGTATGTGTAAGTGTGTGTGAGTGGGTGTAAGTGCGCATACGTGCGTGTACGTGCGTGCAAGTGCGTATTATTGGGTGTAAGTGCGTATGAGTGCGTGTAAGTGCGTGTAAGTGCGTGTAAGTACGTGTAAGTGCGTGTAAGTACGTGTGAGTGCATGTAAGTGCGTGTAAGTGCGTGTAAGTGCATGTAAGTGCATGTAAGTGCGTGCAAGTGTGTGTACGTGCATATAAGTGCATGTAAGTACATGTAAGTGCGTATAAGTACGTGTAAGTGTGTGTAAGTACGTGTAAGTGCGTGTAGGTGCGTGTAAGTCTGTGTAAGTATGTGAAAGTGCGTGTAAGTGTGTGTACGTATACGCAAGTGTGTGTAAGTGTGTGTAAGTGCGTGTAAGTGTGTGTAAGTGCATGTAAGTACGTGTCAGTGTGTGTAAGTGCATGTAAATGCGTGTAAGTGCATATAAGTGCGTGTAAGCACGTATAAGTGCGTGTAACTCTGTGTAAGTGCGTATAAGTATGTGTAAGTGCATGTAAGTGTGTGTAAGTGCGTGTAAGTGTGTGTAAGTGCGTGTAAGTGTATGTAAGTACGTGTAAGTGCGTGTAAGTGCGTGTAAGTTCGTGTAAGTGCGTGTAACTGCATGTAAGTACGTGTAAGTACGTGTAAGTGCGTGTAAGTGCGTGTAAGTGCGTGTAAGTGCATATAAGTACATGTAAGTTCGTGTAAGTACGTGTAAGTGCGTGTAAGTGCGTGTAAGTGTGTGTAACTGTGTCTTAGTGTGTGTAAGTGCGGATAAGTGCGTGTAAGTGTGTGTAAGTGCATGTAAGTGTGTGTAAGTGTGTGTAAGTATGTGTAAGTGCGTGTAAGTGCGTATAAGTGCGTGTAAGTGCGTGTAAGTACGTGTAAGTGTGTGTAAGTGTAGGTAAGTGCGTGTAAGTGAGTGCAAGTGCGTGTAAGTATGTGTAAGTACGTATAACTGCGTGTAAGTGTGTGTAAGTGCGTGTAATTACCTGTACGTGTGTGTAAGTGCGTGTACGTGCGTGTAAGTGCGTGTAAGTGCGTATAAGTATGTGTGAGTGCGTGTAAGTACATGTAAGTGCATGTAAGTGCATGTAAGTGTGTGTAAGTGCTTGTAAGTGCAGGTAAGTGCATGTAAGTGTGTGTAACTGCGTGCAAGTGCGTGTAAGTATGGGTAAGTGCATGTAAGTGCATGTAAGTACGTGTAAGTGCGTGTAAGTGCGTGTAATTACGTGTTAGTGCGTGTACGGACATGTAAGTACGTGTAAGTGCGTGTCAGTGTGTGTCAATGCGTGTAAGTGCGTGTAAGTGTGTGTAAGTGCTTGTAAGTGTGTGTAACTGCGTGTAACTGCATGTAAGTGCGTGTAAGTGCGTGTAAGTGCGTATAAGTGTAAGTAAGTGCATGTAAGTGCGTATAAGTGCTGGTAAGTGCGTGTAACTACGTGTAAGTGTGTGTAGGTGTGTGTAAGTGTGTGTAAGTGTATGTAAGTACGTGTAAGTGCGTGGAAGCACGTGTAAGTGCGTGTAAGTGCGTGTATGTGCCTGTAAGTATGTGTAATTGCGTGCAAGTCTTTGTAAGTGTGTGTAAGGATGTGTAAGTATGTGTAAGTGCGTGTAAGTTGGTGTGAGTGTGTGTAAGTGCAGTTAATTGCGTGTAAGTGCGTGTAAGTGCGTGTAAGTGCATGTAAGTGCGTGTAAATGGGTGTAAGCGTGTGCAAGTGCGTGCAAATGCGTGTACATGCGTGTAAGTGTGTATAAGTGCGTGTAAGTGTGTGTAAGTGTGTATAAGTGCGTGTAAGTGCGTGTAAGTGTGCGTACGTGCGTGTACGTGCGTGTAAGTGCGTGTAAGTTCATGTAAGTGCTTGTAAGTGCGTGTAATTGCGTGTAAGTGTATATAAGTACGTGTAAGTGCGTGTAAGTGCGTGTAAGTGCGTGTAAGTGCTTGTAAGTGTGTGTAAGTGTGTATAAGTGTGTGTAAGTATGTGTAAGTGTGTGTAAGTGCATATAGGTACGTATAAGTGTGTGTAAGTATGTGTAAGTGTGTGTAGGTGCGTGTAAGTCCGTGTAAGTGTGCGTAAGTGCATGTAAGTGTGTGTGAGTACACGTAAGTGTGTGTAAGTGTGTGTAAGTGCGTGTAAGTGCGTGTAAGTGCGTGTAAGTACGTGTAAGTGTGTGTAAGTGCATGTAAATGCGTGTAAGTGCATGTAGGTGCGCGTAAGCACATGTAAGTGTGTGTAACTGTGTGTAAGTTCATGTAAGCACATGTAAGTGTATGTAAGTACGTGTAAGTGCGTGTCAGTGCGTGTAAGTTTGTGTAAGTGCATGTAAGTGCATGTAAGTGTGTGTAAGTGCGTATAAGTGCGTGTAAGTGCGTGTAAGTGCGTGTACGTGCGTGTAAGTGCATGAAAGTACGTGTAAGTGCATGTAAGTACGTGTAAGTACGTGTGAGTGTGTGTAAGTGCGTGTAAGTGTGTGTAACTGCATATAAGTGCGTGTAAGTGTGGATAAGTGCGTGTAATTGCCTGTAGTGCGTGTAAGTGTGTGTAAGTGCGTGTAAGTATGTATAAGTGCGTGTAAGTGCGTGTAAGTGTGTGTAAGTGAGTGTAAGTGCATGTAAGTGCGTGTAACTGTGTGAAAGTGCGTGTAAGTACGTGTAAGTACGTGTAACTGCGTGTAAGTGTGTGTAAGTGTGTGTAAGTACGTGTAAGTGCGTGTAAGTGCGTGTAAGTACGTGTAACTGCGTGTAACTGCGTGTAACTGTGTGTAAGTGTGTGTAAGTGCGTGTAAGCTCTTGTAAGTACTTGTAAGTACGTGTAATTGCGTGTATGTGCGTATATGTGTGTGTAAGTGCGTGTAAGTGCGTGTAAGTGTGTATAAGTGCTTGTAAGTGCGTGTAAGTGCGTGTAAGTGTGTGTAACTGTGTGCAAGTGCGTGTAAGTATGTGGAAGTACATGTAAGTGCGTGGAAGTGTGTGTAAGTGCGTTTAAGTGTGTGTAAGTACGTGTAAGTGCGTATATGTGCGTGTAAGTGCGTGTAAGTGCGTACAAGTGCGTGTAAGTGCGAGTATGTGCGTGTAAGTGCGTGTAAGTGTGTATTCATGCGTATAAGTGCGTGTAAGTACATGTAAGTATGGGTAAGTGCGTGTAAGTGCGTGTAACTGCGTGTGAGTACGTATGAGTGCGTGTAAGTGCATGTAAGTGTGTGTAAGTGTACGTAAGTGCGTGTAAGTGCGTGTAAGTGCGTATAAGTACGTGTAAGTGCATGTAAGTGCGTATAAGTGTGTGTAACTGCGTGTAACTGCGTGTCAGTGCATGTAAGTGTGTGTAAGTACATATAAGTGTGTGTAAGTGCATGTAACTACATATAAGTACATTTAAGTATGTGTAAGTGTGTGTAAGTGCGTGTACGTGCGTGTAAGAACGTGTAAGTGCGTGTAAGTATGTGTACGTGCGTGTAAGTGCGTGCAAGTGCGTGTAAGTACGTGTAAGTGCGTATAGGTGCATATACGTGCCTGTAAGTGCATGTAAGTGCGTGTAAGTGCATGTAAGTGTGTGTATGTGCGTGTAAGTACGTGTAAGTGGCTACAAGTGCGTGTAAGTGCGTGTAAGTAAGTGTAAGTGCGTGTAAGTGCGTGTAAGTGTGTGTAAGTGCATGTAAGTGCGTGTAAGTGTGCGTAACTACGTGTAAGTGCGTATACGTACGTGTGTGTATGTGTAAGTGTGTGTAAGTGCGTGTAAGTACGTGTAAGTACGTGTAAGTTCTTGTAAGTGCTTGTAAGTGCGTGTAACTGCGTGTAGGTGTGTATATGTGTGTGTAAGTGCGTGTAAGTGCGTGTAAGTACGTGTAAGTGCGAGTAAGTGTGTGTAAGTTCGTGTAAGTGCGTGTAAGTACGTGTAATTGCAATTAACTGCGTGTAAGTACGTGTTAGTGCATGTAAGTGCGTGTAAGTGCGTGTAAGTGCGTTCTAGTGTGTGTAAGTGTATGCAAGTGCGTGGAAGTGCGTATGAGTGCGTGTAAGTGTGTGTAAGTGCGTGTAAGTACGTGTAAGTGCGTGTAAGTGCAGGTAAGTGCGTGTAAGTGCATGTAAGTGCGTCTAAGTGCATGTAAGTACGTGTAAGTACGTGTAAGTGTGTGTAAGTGTGTGTAAGTGCGTGTTAGTGCATGTAAGTACGTATAAGTGCATGTAAGTACGTGTAAGTGCGTATAAGTGCATGTAAGTGTATGTAAGTGCGTGTAAGTACGTGTAAGTGCGTGTAAGTACATGTAAGTACGTGTAAGTGTGTGTAAGTGCATGTAAGTGCGGGTAAGTGCTTGTAAGTGTATATAAGTGCGTGTAAATGCGTGTAAGTGCGTGTAAGTGCGTGTAAGCACATGTAAGTGCGTGTAACTGCGTGTAAGTGCGTGTAAGTGCATGTAAGTGCGTGTAAGTGTGTGTAAGTGGGTATAAGTATATGTAAGTGTGTGTAAGTGCGTGTAAGTGCGGGTAAGTGCGTTTAAGTACATGTAAGTGCATGTAAGTACGTGTAAGTGCGTGTAAGTGTGTGTAAGTGCATGTAAGTGCGTGTGAGTGTGTGTAAGTGCATGTAAGTGCGTGTAAGTACATGTAAGTGTGTGAAAGTATGTGTTAGTGCGTGTAAGTGCGTGTAAGTGTGTACAAGTGCGTGTAAGTGCGTGTAAGTGTGGATACGTGCGTGTAAGTGCATGGAAGTGCGTGTAAGTACATGTAAGTACTTATAATTGGGTGTAAGTGCGTGTAAGGACATGTAAGTGCGTGTACGTGTGTGTAAGTATGTGTAAGTGCGTGTAAGTACATGTAATTGCGTGTAACTGCGTGTAAGTGCATGTAAGTGCGTGTAATTACGTGTAAGTGCGTGTAAGTGCGTGTAAGTGCTTGTAAGTGCGTGTAAGTGCGTGTAAGTATGTGTAAGTACGTGTAAGTGCGTACAAGTGCGTGTAAGTGCGTATAAGTGCGAGTAAGTGTGTGCAAGTGCGTGTAAGTGCGTGTAGGTGTGTGTAAGTGTGTGTAAGTACGTATAAGTGCGTAGAAGTGCGAGTAAGTGTGTGCAAGTGCGTGTAAGTGCGTGTAGGTGTGTGTAAGTGTGTGTAAGTACGTATAAGTGCGTAGAAGTGCGAGTAAGTGTGTGCAAGTGCGTGTAAGTGCGTGTAGGTGTGTGTAAGTGTGTGTAAGTACGTATAAGTGCGTAGAAGTGCGAGTAAGTGTGTGCAAGTGCGTGTAAGTGCGTGTAGGTGTGTGTAAGTGTGTGTAAGTACGTATAAGTGCGTAGAAGTGCGAGTAAGTGTGTGCAAGTGCGTGTAAGTGCGTGTAGGTGTGTGTAAGTGTGTGTAAGTACGTATAAGTGCGTAGAAGTGCGAGTAAGTGTGTGCAAGTGCGTGTAAGTGCGTGTAGGTGTGTGTAAGTGTGTGTAAGTACGTATAAGTGCGTAGAAGTGCGAGTAAGTGTGTGCAAGTGCGTGTAAGTGCGTGTAGGTGTGTGTAAGTGTGTGTAAGTACGTATAAGTGCGTAGAAGTGCGAGTAAGTGTGTGCAAGTGCGTGTAAGTGCGTGTAGGTGTGTGTAAGTGTGTGTAAGTACGTATAAGTGCGTAGAAGTGCGAGTAAGTGTGTGCAAGTGCGTGTAAGTGCGTGTAGGTGTGTGTAAGTGTGTGTAAGTACGTATAAGTGCGTAGAAGTGCGAGTAAGTGTGTGCAAGTGCGTGTAAGTGCGTGTAGGTGTGTGTAAGTGTGTGTAAGTACGTATAAGTGCGTAGAAGTGCGAGTAAGTGTGTGCAAGTGCGTGTAAGTGCGTGTAGGTGTGTGTAAGTGTGTGTAAGTACGTATAAGTGCGTAGAAGTGCGAGTAAGTGTGTGCAAGTGCGTGTAAGTGCGTGTAGGTGTGTGTAAGTGTGTGTAAGTACGTATAAGTGCGTAGAAGTGCGAGTAAGTGTGTGCAAGTGCGTGTAAGTGCGTGTAGGTGTGTGTAAGTGTGTGTAAGTACGTATAAGTGCGTAGAAGTGCGAGTAAGTGTGTGCAAGTGCGTGTAAGTGCGTGTAGGTGTGTGTAAGTGTGTGTAAGTACGTATAAGTGCGTAGAAGTGCGAGTAAGTGTGTGCAAGTGCGTGTAAGTGCGTGTAGGTGTGTGTAAGTGTGTGTAAGTACGTATAAGTGCGTAGAAGTGCGAGTAAGTGTGTGCAAGTGCGTGTAAGTGCGTGTAGGTGTGTGTAAGTGTGTGTAAGTACGTATAAGTGCGTAGAAGTGCGAGTAAGTGTGTGCAAGTGCGTGTAAGTGCGTGTAGGTGTGTGTAAGTGTGTGTAAGTACGTATAAGTGCGTAGAAGTGCGAGTAAGTGTGTGCAAGTGCGTGTAAGTGCGTGTAGGTGTGTGTAAGTGTGTGTAAGTACGTATAAGTGCGTAGAAGTGCGAGTAAGTGTGTGCAAGTGCGTGTAAGTGCGTGTAGGTGTGTGTAAGTGTGTGTAAGTACGTATAAGTGCGTAGAAGTGCGAGTAAGTGTGTGCAAGTGCGTGTAAGTGCGTGTAGGTGTGTGTAAGTGTGTGTAAGTACGTATAAGTGCGTAGAAGTGCGAGTAAGTGTGTGCAAGTGCGTGTAAGTGCGTGTAGGTGTGTGTAAGTGTGTGTAAGTACGTATAAGTGCGTAGAAGTGCGAGTAAGTGTGTGCAAGTGCGTGTAAGTGCGTGTAGGTGTGTGTAAGTGTGTGTAAGTACGTATAAGTGCGTAGAAGTGCGAGTAAGTGTGTGCAAGTGCGTGTAAGTGCGTGTAGGTGTGTGTAAGTGTGTGTAAGTACGTATAAGTGCGTAGAAGTGCGAGTAAGTGTGTGCAAGTGCGTGTAAGTGCGTGTAGGTGTGTGTAAGTGTGTGTAAGTACGTATAAGTGCGTAGAAGTGCGAGTAAGTGTGTGCAAGTGCGTGTAAGTGCGTGTAGGTGTGTGTAAGTGTGTGTAAGTACGTATAAGTGCGTAGAAGTGCGAGTAAGTGTGTGCAAGTGCGTGTAAGTGCGTGTAGGTGTGTGTAAGTGTGTGTAAGTACGTATAAGTGCGTAGAAGTGCGAGTAAGTGTGTGCAAGTGCGTGTAAGTGCGTGTAGGTGTGTGTAAGTGTGTGTAAGTACGTATAAGTGCGTAGAAGTGCGAGTAAGTGTGTGCAAGTGCGTGTAAGTGCGTGTAGGTGTGTGTAAGTGTGTGTAAGTACGTATAAGTGCGTAGAAGTGCGAGTAAGTGTGTGCAAGTGCGTGTAAGTGCGTGTAGGTGTGTGTAAGTGTGTGTAAGTACGTATAAGTGCGTAGAAGTGCGAGTAAGTGTGTGCAAGTGCGTGTAAGTGCGTGTAGGTGTGTGTAAGTGTGTGTAAGTGCGGGTAAGTGCATGTAAGTGCGTGTAAGCGCGTGTAAGTGCGTGTAAGTACATGTAAGTGCGTACAAGTGCGTGTAAGTGCGTATAAGTGCGTGTAAGTACCTGTAAGTGCATGTACATACGTGTAAGTGTGTGTAAGTGCGTGTAAGTGCGTGTAAGTACGAGAAAGTGTATGTAAGTGCGTATAAGTGCGTGTAAGTGCATGTAAGTACGTATAAGTGCGTGTAAGTGCGTGTAAGTATGTGTAAGTACGTGTAAGTGCGTGTAAGTACCTGTAAGTGCGTGTTAGTGCGTGTAAGTACGTGTAAGTACGTACAAGTGCGTGTAAGTGCGTGTAAGTGCCCGTAAGTGCCTGTAAGTGCGTGTAAGTATAACTGTGGCACAACTCTGGCACAACGCTGGCACAACCCTGGCACAATTCTGGCACAACTCAAGAAGAACTCTGGCACAATTATGGTACAACTCTGGCACAACTCTGGCACAACCCTGGCACAACTCGGGCACAACTCGGGCATAAATCTGGCACAACTTTGGCACAACTCTGGCACAGCCCTGGCACAACTCTGGCACAACTATGGAACAACTCTGGCACAACTCGGGCACAACCCTGGCACAACCCTGGCACAACTCTGGCATAACTCTGGGACAACTCTACCTCATCTCTCGCACAACACTGGCAGAATTGTAGTACAGCTCTGGCACAGTTCTGGCACAACTCTGGCACAACTCTGGCACAACTCTGGCACAACTCTGGCAC
>SZWC01028523.1:8700-20379 GCA_023375785.1 Penium margaritaceum
GTCAGAGTTACAAAAGTCGAAGTTAGCCAAGTCAACGTCGAAGTTTTCAATTCTGTTCCGACCTTACATGCCTAATGTCTCCTTCGTATACCTTCAACTTCTCTTCTTTCGCGTAACAAGGAAGTATTATCTCCTTTTTTTTTCTTTTTTTCTTTTTTTTTGAGAAAATTGCTTGATTGAAATGAGGAAAGCATGCAAAGCCGCCCCTGACCGGCACATCTGCGGGGTATAAGCACACTAGACATGCAAGCTAGGTGTCCATGAGGGCGGGCTCAACCCCGCATAAGTCAGAGAACACCAAGGCTTGGCGCACACGCTCGCGCCGAGCAACTAGCGCGACCTCCGTCGGGAACGGGGCCTTGGACCGGGAGTGGGTGATGGTGTAGTGGCGGATGGCGGCGCACTGGGCACGGACGCCGGCGAGGGATGCGCGCTGGGCCAGGACTGCTACCGCCCGCTGGGCCCACTGCTCAAAGGCCTCAGCCGAGCACTAGCGGGGCCCGCGAGCGAGGCAGAGCTGCGCCAGTCAACGAAAGAAGGTCCATAACTCGTGTCCCAAGCCGCCAAGGGTCTCCCATGCCAGCGGACGGAAAAAGTGTCCCCTGCGGGCGTCGTCGCGTACAAGGACTGCTTGTGGCAAGGGTGCCCCCCTTTCAATTATCTCTTTTTCTAAAGTTTCTACCTCCCGTCTTCAATCCACGTGCCATGGGAGGGGCAACTTTGGAAAAAAATTCAGTGGAACGTAGCGTGCGGCAAGGGTGCCCCCTCTCCCTCATACTATTCAATATCTTCATCAATGATATCCTCGACTTCAACGATACGTTGTGTCTCCCCATTGATGGAGCGGGCATTAGGGCCCAAAGACGCCTCTTCGCAGATGATTTGGCAATGGTGGCACATTCAGAACCGGCACTACAAGAGATATTGAACGCAATCAACAAGTGCCTCGAACTTTATGAGATGGTTGTTAATCCGACAAAGAGTTCTTTTTTTTGTGCGACACAAATTGCATCTCCCAAAACGCTTCAGGCACTTCAATTGCAAGGGCACGTGTTAAGCGAGGTGGATAACTANATGTACCAGAGTACACCATCCTGGAAGGATCAAAGTCTAGAAAGGATCATAACCAAATAATAGTCACTACGGAAGATAATACTTAAGTCTAGTGCATTCTTGAGCACCCACGCGATTCATGCATACGTAACACAGGTCTTTCACCATGCCATGATTCAATCGAGAAGCCTACACGCAAAAAAACTTTGTGAGACTGATGCTGAACTCTTCTAGCCTATTCAAAGCATCTTCCATGGAGCAATGAAGAAACTAGTAGGCATAGGTCACTCCAACCCGACACTTGACACAGGACCTGTCAAACGCAATCTTGATTTCTATCCTCCGAGAGCCTTGTGTGAGCACGTCTTCAGGAGCTCTCCAAATAGCCAAGCGCGGCCACTAAGTGCCAGCCATAAGTAAGACAACACGAAATCGCGTCGAGGACCGCATGTAGACTTCGGTTTTTGGGAACCAATACCTTACGGCGAAGGTTTTCGACCCCATCATACCCACGTGGGGCTCTCATACATCACGCACTATTTTGGGGTACTTCACAAAGAAGGATTCATTCATCAAAACGAAGGTCTACAAGCAATACAAGCACTTCCAGTTACACGAAACGTGCACGTTCATTAAGTAAGCCATGTGAGTACCGCACCACACGAGAGAAATCACGTCGCCTGCTTGAGCTCACTACAATGGTTTCTGGTCCAAGTACCGAACAGTATCCATAGGACCGATATTGATAAATTCAAAACATAAGCATGTATTGTGTAGAAAAATACACGCGAGAGCATCCATTGAGCATCTAACACAACACTATCTGGGGATAGCAGACGATCGCTAACAATCACAATTATTTCTGTATCATCAAGTACTTACGAGGGAGATGTCACAATCTGGAAGACAGGCACCAGATGAAGGGATTGTGTTGACACTAATGGGAGGGCATGGTGGCAGGGATAAAGCTTTGCAGCACTAGCTGCAAGCTAAGCTACGTCTGGACCCAAACGCCAACTTGGAGGGGATAGAAGTAAATGTTGAACATACCCTTCCCAAATGTTGTAAAAGCGTTTGTTACAATATTGACCACTATCACCATGGGCCTGAAGTTTGGGTCCAAATGCAATTTAGCTTACAGCCACTGTTGCGAACCTTTATCCCTGCCACTATGCCCTCTCATTAGGGCCGACAAAATCATTATCTAGTGTCTATCTTCTAGATTGCGACATCTCCCCTGTCAGTAATTGACAGTACGCAAACAATTGTGACTGCTACCGATTGTCTACTACATTTAGACAGTGCTGTGTTTGGAGCTCAAAGAACTCTGTTGCAAGTTTTCTCACACAACACGCACTCATGCTTTTAATTTATTGGTATCAGTCTTGCAAACGCTGCTCTATACTCATGCTAGAACCTTTTACAGTACGTTCCAATAAGCCAAGCGATTCCTCTCATGAGGTGTAGTACCCACATGGCTTGCTTAGTGTACATACACGTTCTGAAGAATTTGGCTTGCTCGTATCGCTTAAAGGCTTTTGCTTTGATGATTGATTCTTTCTGGTGAAGTACTCTACAACAGTGCATGACGCGCCGGAGCCTGATGCGGACATAGAGAGGCCAAAATCTTTCACCGTGAGGTGTTGGCTCCGGGAGATCAATTCTATGTGCAGTCATCGGCAGGTTTTTATATTACTTTAAATATGGCGTGCACTCAAGTGGCCGTGCTTAGTCATTTGCAGAGCGCCCGAAAACGTGCCCTCGCACTCAGGGCTCTAGGACGATACAAATCAAGTTCGCGCATGACAAGTCCTACGACAAGTTTCGTGTTGAGTGACGTGTGTATACTAACTGCTTCATTGCTCCAAAGAAAATGCTTTGGATTGGTTGGAGGAGTTAAGTATTCATTCTATAAAAATCCATTCAGTATAGGGCTCTCGATTGAATCATAGCTCAGTAGAAGACCAATTGTATGTATACATGGATTGCATGGGTACTCAAGAATGCTCTAGATTTCATGATCCTCTTTTGAAACGACTGTTGTTTGGTTGTTATGATCTTTTCTAAGCTTAGATGTCTGTGGAAATGTAAGCCAAGGCACATGTTGCTATTCACCTCACTTACAATCTGCCCTTGCATTCGAAGCTTCCTAAACATTTGCTACGGATGCAATTTGGGTTGCGCCCACAAAACACCACTTTGTTGGATTAGCAGTCATCTCATGAAGTTTGAGCCACTTGCTGGTTGCGCCGAATGTTTTTTGTACTTCCGGTTTTGAATGTGTCATCACTGCTTAATTACCTGCGAAGAGGCCTCTGTGGACGCTAATGCACACTTCATCAAATAGGAGACCCAAGGAATCGCTGACGTCGAGGAAATCATTGATGAAGACATTGAATAACACGCCGGAGAGGGGGCACTCTTGTCGCACGCCGCATTCCACTGGAATTTTTTCCCCTCCCTATTACTACATTTCTCTTTTTTCTGAAACTTCCAATGGTCAACTTGTGGCTGCAAATGCAGACGCTTCCAACATGTTGTTCTTCTGGCTGCTGGGAGCAGGTCATTATTGTTGCTACTGTTGTGGTTGGTTCTCTCGTTATTGTTGTTGGTGTTCCTCGTCGTTCTTTGCCATCTGCATGGTCGCACATAGGTGTTTGAGGTTCCTTGCTGCAACAAGAAGGTGCACCCTCACTTGTTGTCGGTGCTAATGCTTCCATCGCCACTGTTGCTTCTTCTGTCCTTGCTACTTTTCGTGTCAATGCTTGTGCTGCTGTTGCTGCCGTGGTTCTTACTGTTGCTCTCGTGGTTGTTCTCACTATTGAAGCGTGTCCAAGAGACTTGGCTGGTCACGCAGTAGAGATGGCTGCTGGTCGTGCTGCCCTTGATGATGCTGCAGTTGCGGCTGCTGCTACTATCGGTGCGCTTGCAGCAATAGTGTGCCTTGCGACTGCTGCTAGTGCTGCTCCTGCGGATGCCGAAGTTGAGGTTGTCTCTGCTGCTACTGCTGCCGCTGTTGGAGCGGGTGCCGTGGCTGCTATCTTGGTTGCCGATGTTGTTCAGGCGATAACTGTTGCTGCTGCTGCCTCCAAGGCTGTTAGACTAGATCGGATTCGGATAAATCCAAATCCGATCTGAAAACTTTGAATTTGATTTGAATCTGATCGGAAAGATTGGATTCAGATTCCATCCAATCCAATGTGAGCACTTCTAAACGCGAAACCAATCCAAACCGAAGTCTCAACTTCGGTACAGATCTGTTTTTGGGTGAATTAGTTCCTACAAGATTGGTTTCATGCAGATTAGTTCGGATTTACTTTGGATTTGGGGGAATATCATCACATTTAGATCAGATTTTTGGTGCATACTTCGGATTCATATCGGATTTTTGCAGGTTTCACGAAGTATGTCATGTATTCTTCGTTGTAAAAAAACAAAAAAAAAGCATTGCACTACTTTCCAGTCAACATATACTAATTGAGGGTGGTTGGGAAACATGAGTATGGGTCCGAATTCGGATAATTCGCGAATTTTGACCCCAAATTCGGATTCGTTCGAATTCGAGAATTGGCATTCTTCCAGGCTCGAATTAAATTCGTGAAAATTGTGAAAATTTGAATTCGAATTCGTATATTTGTAAAATTCAAATAGAATTCGTGAATGAAAATTCATCCAAAATTCAAATAAAATTCGAATTCGACCACCATTTACCAGATTTTGCCCGTTATAATAGCAACTTGGCTTTCTTCTCCGCCATACTTTTGCACACTATTCCCTTTGCAAGAAGAAACCGGCAGTCATGTCCTCTTTACCACCGACTTTCGGGGCGACATGGTACCATTTTTTGTGGAGGTACATAAACAAATCTGGCATAATTCGTGAAAATTCGTGTAAATTCGTGAAATTCGAGAAAACTTAAGAATTCGTGAAATTCGTGTCTTCACAAATAATTCGCGAACAAATTCGAGGCCCCAAAACATACATTCGAATTCGGCAAACTGGTCGAATATTCGAATTCGCGAGTTAATTCGCCAATTCGAAACTCGAATTCGGACCCATAAACATGAGGGAGGGGGGGAGAAGAGTACCATCCATGGGAATGGGGTACGAGATTTGCACACATTTGCAGGCAATCTTTGCATTGCATAGTGTGAATATCAAACACATGACAACACTAAGAATCCCCATTTGGTGAGGTTGGTGCCCCGTGAGTAGCACCCATTTCCAGACGAGGAATCAAAGCAACCTGGTTGGTGTCCCGTGTCCTGCACCTCTCCTTCACCCTTCAAAGAAAGAGTGGTTGGTGCTTCGTGAACCGCACCCATCTAACATCATGAAAACAAACATGCAAATGGCCATCACGGATGCACAGTGCTAGCTTGTGCGTCCTCATCAGCAGTGCTGGGGCGTGTCGGCCCAACACTAGCTACCTCCGGGACTTTCACGAAAGACTCGAAGTGCACCTTGAACTTGTCCGAGAACAGACGCCAGTTGCGGACACGGACAACGCTGGTGAAGGTCTCGTAACCCAAGGACTCTCTCTTCTTCGTCATGATGAAGCCACCTTGTGAGAAGATGCGCTCGCACGGCGTCGACGAGGCAGGGACATGGAAGATGCCTTGTGTTGCTATAGCTAGCGCAAGCAATCTCGTCATGTTGGTCTACCAAAACACCATCAGAGGCACAATGTGCGATGTGTTGCCATTCTCTCCCTCATATGACTCTATCTTCTTTTCTTGCACCTCTTGACGCGAAACAGACGTCCCCATGATGCATGCCGTGTCATCCATCTCCTCCGCCACCAGCACGCCCGCAGTTTCGCTTGGCTCCCCTGTCTTTGTGGTTTCAAGAATCGCGCCCAACTTTGTTGTATACGTCAGCAATGCGCGCAGGACCATGTCACGCGCCTCAGCTCGCGTAATTTTCACGCACTCTGAGTGTTGCGGCATGTCGGAGTAGAGTGGGCCAAAGCTCGGGTCAAGCCACGTAGCAATTGCGCACCCGTCTTGAAGTAGTCCTCCAGCTTCTCTTTCAACGCCCTCATCTTGCAGGCCATTGGCTCTCTGAACTGCCTCGTCACAGCGATGATGAACTTGTTACAACACGGCAGCACCCAAGCGAGAGTTGATGAACTTCTCACGCTCTGAACAGCCTCTCACAGCCTCGTCACAACGATGTTGATAAACTTCTCGCGCTCAACGAGGCGAGAAGCGGACGCTATTGGCCGTAGCGCAAGAAGCACGTCTTCAAAGGACATCCCAGTCTGCGGGCTACAAGTCCTAAGCCGCAACTTCGGTGTCGTCTCATGTGTTCTTGAACTACCGGATGTAGCCAATAACTAACTCCCTCATCTTCAGGAAGTTCTCAAACATGGTGGTTGTGTTGTTCCAGCACGTCACCACATCGGCCACGAGGCTCAACTCGCTGACTTTGTTTTGCACTCTGGAAGCAGCCTCGTGCTTCTCGTTGAGCCGCGCGTGGTTGACAAGCGCCTGCGTCCTCTCCACTAGCTTTTTTATCTCCTTCACCTTCAGAAGGTCTACTACCGCACCGTTTACCACATGATACAAAGAGTAGTGCGCCATGTCCATGCGGAAGCCAAATAGATGACGGTCAACCAGCACATCCAGTGCAGAGATGTTGGCACTCGCAGTGTCAACTGTGATACCAGCCACGCACCCACCCAAGCCCCACCGTTCCCACATGACATGGTTAAGACCATCCGCGATGCACTGGGCATCATGAGCGTCAACAAACAGTACCAAGTCAAGCGCACACAACTCAAGCTCCCACTCCTTCATGATCCAGTGCGCCGTGACGCCCATGAAGCTTTGACCATTAGGGGCAAGCTAAATGTCTGTGGCAAACCCAACATGCTCAACAGAGCCCAACAAGTATGTCTGCATGTGCGCAAACTCTGTCACAATGTACGTGCAAATCATGATAGACAGCTGCTGACGCGTGGGACACAAAAGCACCCCCCCATGCGAGCCAGCAACCATGCGAAAGAATGCTCGGCCTTCCACCAGCGTGACAAGCACGTTGAATATGAACATCTCCACTAGGTCCTCTTCCAAGTTTTGCTATGTGCACTTAGGCACTTTGCACGCAATGTACACACCGACGTTGTCTAACTCTTACCGCTCTAATGCCTCCTTTGTTTTCTTCGCTACTTCTTCACACAGGCTCTCTGCTTCCTCTTTTGCTTCCTTCTTTGGAAGAAAGTTGTGCTCACATGAGAGGATGTTTCATCTTGGTGCGGCTACGCATGCTCCCAGTGGATCCTTGATCGCCTTGCTGGATAGTGACAGTGCAGCGCTTACACTTCTCCATGTGCTTTACCACTTTCTCGCAAGCCTCATAAATCGTCCCGCGCACTTGGGGTTGCGGCCGATTATAATCTAATTCCAGTTATTCCGGTTTTTTAACCGGAAAACCGAAATCGGAACAGAACCATACCGAAGAGTCGGTTTCGGTTCGGTTTTGGTTTCCCCTCTGGAAACTGAAACCCTCGATCTAAAACAATTTCCCCCTCACATGCTGTGAAGGAAAAACCGGTTATTTTGGTTTCTTCTCGGTTTTTTCCCGGATTTCCAGTTTCCGGTTTTGATTCAGTTTTGGTTCCGGTTTTTAATCTAAAACCGAGGTTTTCCAAGTCTACAATGCCAAGCGCTGCTCCTCTTGCTCCTCTTGCAGCGACTTTGCTTGCGCACTTGGTGCACCTGCACCAAGAGCAAGCAAAGTCCAAGGCGGGGAGAGTTAGAGTCCGAGTTTGAACTCCGACTCTAACTCGATTGAACTCGTAGCGCTCCGCGCGGTGCGAGTCCGAGTTCATACTCTGAAAACTCAGACTCTAACTGGACTCAACTCGACTCAACTTGTGGCCTGGGTCCCCAACTCTAACTCTGACTCATACCCTCCGAGATGAACTCTCACTCGGGCTCTCTGAACTCGGACGGGCGAGTTAGAGTCGAGTATGCTCAACTGAACTCCATCCGGGTATGACATTAACAACCTTAGCTACAGCTGCTCACGTTGCTACTGGCCTTGCTGCTGTTGCAATTGCTGCTGCTGCTGTGACTGCTGCTTTTGCTGCTGGTGCTGTCTACGCCTCTTTCGCGGCTGCTGCTGCCACTCCTCTTTGACCTCCTGCTGCTGCTCCTCCTCTCTGTCTCGGCACGTCCTTTCGTAGGAAACAATGCTCAATGCATTCGGTGCTTTGCGTTTGCTCATAATCTGCGGCCGAAGCCTGGCTCAGGCTTGGATCCGCTGTTGCTGCTCGCAGAAGAGTCTCGGCAGCCTTGGCCGCTTTGCATTGAGTTGGTGGCCCGAACGCGATCGGTTACTGCTGCTGCAGTGCAAACTTTGCCAAATCAGACTGTCGGTCTTCGAAGGACTTCTCCTTTCCCACTCCTGCCGCAACTGACATCAGTTCTGCTGCGGACGCCAAAGCAGCCTGTTGCGTGCTTCGGAATGTTCTGACTGCCAGATCTTGTGCTGCAGCAATAGTTGCATCATCTGGACCAAGACGTGTAGCTGCATCCCTTACAGTGTAGGCTGCCACCTGTGCAGATGTCGCCTGTGCTACAATTGACCTGACATGTACGATTGTTGCCGCGGCTTTTGCGGACAGCGTTGATGCTGCTGGTGCTGCTGCCACTATCCGTGCTGCTGGCGCTGCTGCTGCTACTGCTGCTTCTGCTTCTTTTATTTCTTGGCAGTTTGCTGGCGGTGGTGCATCAGCCGCACCAACCGTGGCTGCATCATCAGCATCTATCTGCAGCTGCCAACTGTTGCTGACTGCTTTGTAGTCTGCTACACCTGCACCTCTCCCTGTTTCTGCACCTGCACCTGTAGTCTGCAATCTAGTCTGCTGCATCTGCACCTGCACCTGTAGTCTGCAATGCAGTCTGCTGCTGCTGATGCTACTGATTTTTGTTGCCTAATTGCTGCAAATGGCTGTTCCTGCTGCTGCGAAATGCTACTGCAAACTACTGCTGCTCCTGTAGTCTGCACTGTAGTCTGCAGTGTAGTCCCTGTTGCTGATGCATCCTACTGCTACTGCAAACTGCTGCTACTGCTGCCTATTGCTGCTACAAACTGCTGTTGCTGTTGCCTACTACTACTGCACACTGCAACTGCTGCTGCTGCAAATGTTTGCTGCAAGCTGCTTCCATCCTACTGCTGCTGCTGCTGTTGCCGTTGCTCCTGCAGATGCTGCCACTGATACTGCAGTGTAGTCTGCACTGTAGTGTTAAGTGTAGTCTGAAGTGTAGTTTGCAGTGTGAGATCCACAGGCTTCTCAGCCTTCTCACCCTCCTCCGATGCGTGGCTGTGGCGACAGAGGACGGCAGCACAGAGGACGTCGTTGTCGTCGTTGTCGCCCACACTCTCACCCGCAGCAAGTTGAAGGAGGCCGACAACGGCAGCCCACCCGCCCCCAGTCCGCCACCCTAAGCCCCCCCCCACAGACCACCCTTCCCCCCCTCCATGCCCTCCCTCCACACCCTCATCCACCCCCTCCCCATCCTCAGCCAACCCTTGACATCCCCTCCCTCCCTATCCTNCCCCCCCCCCCCCTCGTGCCCCCTCTCAAAACCCCCTCCCTACCCAGATCCTCTCCCTCCTCCTCAGCCCCCCTTAAAAATCCCCTCCGCACCCACATCCAACCCCTCCCCACCCACATCCACCCCCTCCCCACCATGTCCACCCTCCACATTGGCCTCCTTATTGAGGCATTCTTAAATCAGGCTTGCGGCCTCTTCGTTGCTCATGGCGTCATGCTGTTCCTGTCCTCCCCCCCCCCCAAGAAGTTCATGGAGGGTGTCGATGTTGTGGTTAGCCTCCTCGTGTGACGGCATCACTGATGCCTTCAGCGACAGTGAGTGCGAAGGCCAGACGGCTAGGTAGGTCTGCAGCTGCTGCTGCAGCGGAACAGGAGAAGCCCTCGCGGCTGGCGGAGCCACATCTCCCAACAATGGCCGCAGCTCCCCCCGCGAGAACACTCCCCTTGACTTTGTCCGACGCATGCTGGACATACTCTTGCACTTCTGGTGGTGATGAAGGCGTGCCCGCCATGGCGACGGCAATGATGTTGCTGCTGCTGCTGTTGCTGGTACAGTGTGCTGCTGCTGCTTGCGAGCTGTGTGCAGGTGCAAGTCAGTTGAAGCTGGAGAGAGAGAGGGAGAGAGAGAGAGAGAGAGAGAGAGAGAGAGAGAGAGAGAGAGAGAGAGAGAGAGAGAGAGAGAGAGAGAGAGAACCAACAACCAACAATGGAGGTCTGCCAACCACTAAATGGGCTGGCAGACCACCAGGCGTGGCAATGATTATCGCCGCGCGATAATCATCGCCACGCGATAACTATCGCCGCGCGATAAACATCGCCGGGCGATGATCATCGCCTTATCGGTAACTTTTGCCCAGCGGGGATATCTATCGAGGCCATAATTGTGCCTGATTTTTTATCAGCAACCCTCTCATGGGGTCATTTCATCGTTATCTTATCCTAATCCGGATACGATTAAGTTCAATCATTAGGGGGATGTACATCGAACTCATGACCACAAAATGCACCATGATCATCCTCCCCACCCACCCCACGCGCACCGCTCACCTTGATGGTGTTGTATCGGTTGATGACGCTGAGGATGTTGAGCAGCTGTCGTTTGTACTCGTGCAACCGCTTCACTTGCACATCAAACAGTGCACTGCTGTCCACCTGCACACGCATCCCACATCGCATAACAACTCAATGTGGTGATCAGAAACGCACGCAGCACAAACCAACACCCAATGCCACACAGCACTGCCACTGCATCATGATTGGAATCGAGTGCATAGACTGCAACGCCACACAGCACCGCCACTGCACACATGGTTTCATTGTTAAGAGTGTGTTGTTCCATCCATGCTCTCAAGAACCCTTGTCCTCCGAGCGGTGTGCTCGTGACGAGACGAGTGAATGGAGCTTCCACTCATGACTGGAATCGAGTGCCAGGAGCCCCGGCGCTTGCGGCGACATTCCTACGAGATCGCATGGCTGTCCATGGTTTGCCTGTCTGGAAGACTGTGCGAGCGCCACGGCAAGCCAGCCACAGTCGGATGGCACATCAAGATCTAGCTGTGGAAGCATTAGACAACAGCTCTGCCGCTCTGCTCTGCCCTGCTCTGCAGCTCTGCTCTGCCCTGCTCTGCAGCTCGATATGAAATCACGCTAGAGCTGCCCCCAACATTCTTTGGACAAGACGCTCCGTTTTGCGGTCTACTTTGCAGCCCAGAAAAGGTCCGACCGTTGCAAGAAAAATCAGGGGACACACACGCTGCAATCACCGAGAAAACAGCAAAACAGGAGAACAAGGCAGAGAGGCAGAACAACAAGGCAGCGAGACAGGGCAGCAAAACAGCAAGGCAAGTTCTTCAAACACCTCTCAGGTTGTCGAAGCCTTAGAGGTGTTTGAAGCCCCACACACACACCAAAAAAAAAGGGGGGCAAGTTCGTTTACGAGCAACACAGAATGTGCTTGTACTTGTCGCATTTCAGCACCATGAAAGACAAAAACAGGTCAGGTCCTTACACACACACACACACACACACACACACACACACACACACACACACACACAGAC
>SZWC01028524.1:4240-25505 GCA_023375785.1 Penium margaritaceum
GTTGCCAGTGCACTTTTTTTTTTTTCCAAGCAGCATAACTGTGAACTAAACAGCCAAATTGTGTAGATAACACCGTCTTATTGATATCCTTGTAAGATACATGAATCTATTGAGAGTCACTCTGTACATCAATTTTGGTGAAATCTTTCTCCTTGAAATAGGTAAAAATGTTCATTTTCTCATGCAATGGAGAAGTGGTTCCTGATGATAATGACGTTGAATGCCCTGTAGCCCAACACACCAAATGCTAACAGGTCTTCTTTTTGGAAAAAAAAAAGGCCATCGGAGTTGGATACAGTGATGTGGGTTGCATCGTGAACCCCTAACCAAGAACCTTGCCTATTTTTTTTATTTTTTTTCCAGCTCGGTCAGTTTTCACTCGCTAATACAAAATGTCCTCTTAACCATTGAAAATAAAGTGCATTCCCTCAGTTGCATCTGTTGCATCATCGTAGGTTGGACATTCTTGTACCTCTTGTCAAAGGGACCCTTATTAACAACTTTCAAAGCCATTCACATGGGGATTTGGTCGATGCAGATGATTTTTTTTGGGAGAGGTTCTTTGCTGTCTACTCCTGACCTTTGTTGTTTCTCAACCGCTCTAATTTGCACTGCGACTTCCCTCCTTTTGGCCTGCTGTTGTCGTTTCCAACCATCAAGCAAGATGTGAAAAGGCTTCCCGCAAGTTCAGCATAGCCAATGGTCTTGATGATCAATGCCGTCAATCTTCATTGGATACAAGGTTTCCTCCAACTGTGAATTCCCACTGCCATGATAAGAACTATGGCCTTGGATTAGCCAACCGTTGGATTCGTGCAACTGGGTATTGTATTTTGTGTTTTCAATGTGATCTACTGTTTGTGGAAAGTCATCCTAGATGAAAGATATTGTAAGTCCTTGCCTAGTTTCTTACTTGATGTGATTGTGGAAGTGAAAGCAGATTCCCTTGAAGACGATGTCACAGCCGGTGATTGCTTCATAGAAATGCCACATGTACTCCAACATGAAATATCTGGTGACGTTTCTAAGGTGGTTATCTCCTTGCCCCTGCCGTTGCCCGTCGGAATGATACCTGGCATGATGACAGGAGACACCAGTCAACAGGAATGTATTAATGAAGACGAGTGCTGGATCTATCAGGACTCAAGAGCTTCAACAATCATCTTCTCCAATAACTCACCACGACAATTGGGGAGGTTTAGAATGCACGTACGCGAGAACCAGTGGTCACCAAGAGAAACAACTGATTCCCGAGTCAGCACCAAGTCTGACTGGCGCTTTGGAATTTCTACGGAATAGAAAAGACCAAAGGTTTGGATGTGGATAAGAAGTTTCCACGTGGATGAGAAGTTTGGATGTGTAACTCACCACCACTGGGGACAAGAACAACTAATAGAAATTTGACCTCGCACCCTCACTCTTATGTGGCATGTCATTTAGTATACAGTTTGATCTCAACATCACCAAAGGGTAGTAGGAGACCCACATGTTTTAATCAATGGCTCACGCGACCACGACCCCATTGTCGACCATAGGCATTCTACCAATGGACCAGATGGACCTAACATAATAAGACTCTTTGACTTCTCCGGAAAAATGGGAAGGCCTTCGTGCGTACCATTCTCGCAAAACTTTGGACACCTGAACAACACGCCCAATACAAAGCACACATGCATCACTACTTGGGCCAGCAGTCCACTCTGACAAAGAACACATGCTTTTTGCAAAATCGTCACCGATGGTGACTATCCCCCCAAGGAACTCTGTCTCAATCAGAAGAATTGCCTCAAACATGACCTTTGGAAACTAGTTGTCATATTCCGTATCTAAGAAAATACTCTGCAAATGACTGTAGCAACCGCTTGTATCAACATTGTCACATACAACGCTCGGATGATCCCAAAGCTCCATTGTCTGTTTTGGCAGTAAAGTTTTGTAATCCACCAAATCCTTGTCGCTGATAGTAAGCAATGTCGTTGATCAATGGGGCCAACGACTGTGGTGAACTTACATAAAGCACGACAAACGTTTTTGCAAATTTCTGAAAGATATAGTACCAAGCTTTAAAGGGGGGGGGGGGAGGGAGAGATCGTAATGGAAACGGTCAGAGGACTGCAGGAGATAGAAAAGCTTATGTACAGTCACATGAGGATATTCTTGATTTAGACGTTTTGCAAAACGTCTAAATCAAAAAAATCCAGAAGATAGCCAAGCTCCGGTCCAGTCGCAAAATCTATGCCAATGAATTGCCCATCTGAACAGCTCTCGACAAGACAGACGAGGGTTTTGTAGATTGAGAAATGAGGAGAAACAATGAGGAGAACATGGACGACTGACCTACGATACTGTTGCAAGTGATACCAATGAGTGGCAAAAGTTGTAAGATGGTACCAACACTCTTGGATGGAGGAGCTTCTTGCAATTCAATGAGAAACGAGATGGTTTCAAAATTATATTTGAAGACCAAATCTGGGATTTTGAAGGAAAAACCATTGATAGTCAGCTGCAAATTCATTGACTTTACAACTATTTCAGCGGAAGATGAGAGAACTTCGTGATGTAATGATTTTGAGGGCTTGTCCAATGAGTGACGACGAAATCATTCTCGAGGAATGTTTCATGTACCAATGAAATCTGCAAGTAGAGTGGAGCAACACACATTCTACATTAGCATTAATGGAAGAAAGAGATGCCAGCCTCTGATTGAGCGATCCACGACATAGTGGTGGTTATAAGGAGAAATGGAGAAGGTGGCCACAAAACAAGTTGTGACAGCCATACCCCGATGCATGATGTCAAAATCAATAGACATTTCCCAATGAAACATGTGAGGCAAGGTTCAAGCGTGGCTAGTCCATGTGGAGAGAGGGAAAGGGAAGAAGACACCAGCAAAAAAAAGAAGAAAAATAGCCTCGTAGGCCTTGATACCTGAAAATCTCAATTCCAGAGGAGTTTTGCACCCATCATCAAGGAGGTCGAAGGGGATTTCCCCGATGAACTGCATCAATAGTTACCTCCGTAGTGTAGATTCCATCATCAGATAGCAATGAAGCCAGATGGCAAAATGACGGATAAAGGCAACTATTAGATGAGGGACTATGAGCTGTCTAGGCTGAAAAGATTGCTAGACGAGGTACCCATCCAAGGGTTCATTGGACCGTCCACGTAACCATATGTCAAAATTGTGCTATTTGTCAAAATGAAGACTGGTGGAATGATTCTGTGCATAGAATACAGTGTGTTGAACAACATGGCCAAAAGAACCACTACCCCCTTCCAAAAGCAGATGAACTTTTTGACCATATTCGAGGAGTGGAAAATTTCACCAAAATCTACACACGGAGCAGCAATTATTACATCCGAGTCTCTGATACAGACATAAAGACGATGAAATTCTGCACCAGCTATGGGCACTTTGAGCTTACAACAATGTTGTTCTGGATCGCAAATGTCCCAGTGACATTTATGTCGTCCATGAACAGTGTTTTCCCGCTGTACCTCAATGACTGTCTCCTCCTATATCTTGATGAAATCCTGGTAGATTGACTCAGGCTGGAGGTGTACCATGCCCATCTCTGAAAACTCCTTAAGATTTTCCAAACGGAGAAACAATTAAAAAAAATCTCAAAGTGTAACTTTGGTTGTTGTTTGATTGAGTGTTTTGTAACATTATTCGTAGTAGATGAGTAACGATGGACCCAAAGGAAGTGAAGACAATCATTGCTTGGCTGACACCCACAAACGTTTGGGACGTCTAGGTTTTTTTTCTTTTCCTGCAACTACTACCATCGATTCCTAAAAGGAGAATGCACGATTGTCAGCACGTCTCTTTGATCTCATTCATAATGCCACCAAATGGAGATGGGGAGAGAACGGACAAGAAGCATTCTTTGAGAAACTCACAGACATTAGTGTCAGCTTTATCACTGGAAAATCCTATAATAGACTACACGATGGCCACCAGCTCATCCGATCAATGAATCGAAGCTCTTCTTTTCCAAGGCCATGGCAATAGAAAACAACTGATTGCAAAAAAAAAAAGAGATTCACACAGATCAGAGCTTAATTATGTGGCGTAAAATGAGACATTGACGGTCGTGCACGCGGTCAAGACGTGGTGGTCTTTGAATCCACCGGAATGCCAATAATGTGTCATCCGCAAATGCTGAAACATCTCAAAACTATGCCAAATTTAAATCACCAACAAACTCGATGGATGTAGTTCCTCAAGTCCAAATCCAACTGGGACAAAGATTGCCAACCTGGAAAAGATGTAGCAAATGCTCAAAGTCTTTGTGATACTCGAGGTTAGCACACTACTCGTTGAAATAAACTTGTACTTTGCAGGGTTATTTGCAAAGATTTACTAGGAGTTTGGTGAGTAAGACAAATGAAGGTTTTTGTTTGACGAGCCACACTAGCAATGACGATCCACTCACCAGGTTGCCATACCGCCATATCAAAGGATTCAATTGAATTCTATTGGTAGAATGCCAAGGCACTAGTCCAGGTGGATACTTCAGCAATGACAAGACATGAAAGAGAACCGATAAAGTACAATTGGTGGGACAAGGAGCAAACCATCATCCCAAACTGCTATAAGTCTTCAGTCACGTGACGACGCCATAAGCCTTGAAGAACCAAATCCTCAAATTGCTTCAACCACTACCATTATCCAAAGAACAATGGTCAGAAATCGCCATGGACTTGTGACAGGTTTTCCCATCACACCGGAGGGGGTTGATTCACAACATGTGGTAGTTGACCAGTTCTCAAAGATGTCGCCATGAATCCCAACAATGATGACAATCAGTGTCGAGGGGACAACGCAATTTTTCCTCAGAATCGTCATCTGACTACCCGATGTCCGCTCCCCCATCACCACTTACAGGGAAATTAGGCTCATCGGCAGATTTTGGCAGGAGCTGATGACTCTTTGGTGTAGTCAAATCCAGCAATCACAACCTTCCACCCTTAGTCTGTCGGGCAGATTGAGTGCACCAGTTAGACACTTTGACAACTGCTGTAAACGTTGTATGATCCACATGGCACATATGGATAGTTAAGCCACGGGCTGCTGAGCATGCATAGAAATCCACGACCTCCGCAACATTGGCCATTCAGTTTGAAGTAGTTCATTGTAAACTACCTGTAACACCAGAAGGTTTGCGGACTTCAAGCAACATGACTACATTCGACATCTAGCGGTGAGACTTCCAAAGCATCTGGGACGAGAGTGTTCAGTTGCATGCAAAGACCCAAGCGACAATGAAGCAAGCAGCCAAGAAGCATTGCATGAAAACCGAATTCCATGTCGTTGGTAGCGTCCTACTTGGTTCTGCAATCCTATGCTTGCAAGGAAGGGTTTCGTGAAGCTCAAATCTAAGAAATTAGAGCATTTTGTGGTTGAAGAGATGAGGAAAACTGTATTTAAAAAGTTTTTCTACCAGATAGCATGGTTTTCCGCTTGGTGTTTCCTATTAGCAGACTCAAACTCTACCAAGACCGCGGCTCGGCCCTTCCCCAATAGCGACAAAATTCTGCCAAAACATATCAAAGCAGACAATGGCAAGGAGTACGTGGTCAAAGATGTTTAAGAAGAAGAACAACAAGGGAAATTTATGGAGAATATTGTCAAGTTACATGGAGACAACGTTTTGTTTGACAGCTGGGAGCACTACAACAATCTATAGGGCGTCGATCAGCATATCAACATCTTTCGCTAGCATCCACCTACGTCTTGGAACATGCCAAGACGTCTCAACAATAAGGACAGATGTATCACTCTGTTAACTTACACAAGCCCCTAAAGCATGCGAGAGGGAATTCATGGCCCACCGCACATCAACCTCCTTATTGAAAAACGCTGATTAGTTGAGGGCGTTCTAGCCACCCGCCTTGACTTCCAGTGTTCCATTCCAAAGTGTTTTGACAGGTTCCACTGCTTTCTTTGTTTCTGCACAAAACAATGCCCATTTGTATCGATCTTTGGTATTATTCGGTTGACTTCTCAATGACGCTAGACATATGTGAAGACATCCTCTGATAGACTCGAACTCCCCCGAATCTCAACGAAGTTTTTTGAAGCAGCTCCTCACGATGCGGCATTGCATACACCGCTTGATTCAAGTACCCATGAACCCAAGTGTGACCCATTCATTTTTTGCTGTTGTAAATATGAGTTCAAAAACTCTTACACTCATCATGGAAGTACACTTACAGTCGTCCCAACTGTCCCAATGCCTTGAAGCATTGCACCTACATCCTGCTGGATGTAACAATCATCATTTACATTATGCATGGCATTTCATGAATAAGCAAATAATTCATTCTTGTAGAAAACAAGGACGTTATATAGAGGACCCTCATTTATGTTACATACCAGATGTGCACGATCCCCTTTTGTTTCCGAGTGGGTATCTCTGTTACTACATGAACAGCCCATCGCGTCGCGAGACCGCAATATTCACTTCGACAGTCGAGGGCAAACCGGCCAACTGCCCCGTCCTCAGTGAACCTTCCCGAACCTTCCGACAACTTCAACCACTCTTGCAAACCTATGACAGAAGTATCACGATCTTTTGATCGACTTCTTGACACACCGAGACAAATCTAGAGTTGTAAAGATGCATCTTGCATCTTCACCGTCAATTCTCGAAGACCCCCAACTTCTTGGCGGACCCTCTTGAATCCAACCACTCACGACGCGACTCCGCACGCGTCACTCGACAATCGACCTAACGACCCCGACTATGCCTCATTCATTACTTGACACTTTTACACACATGTTCGATCATTTTGAAACTTGTCATTGAAGTACACTCACCGCTAGTTAAAACTTGCTCAAGTGTCCCAAATTCTAGATCGTGTTCTACCTGGCAACTTCCACTTGTTCACCATCTACGCTCCGTTCGGCATAACACATGGTATCAGAGCAAAGTGGTGCTGAACAGGCATTCGACTACTGTACTCATCCGGATGACAACCTCAAACAAGCCGTCAGTGCATCTCTGACGTCAAGACTTTGCGACTACGACGTGAGGCAAGCGAGCGCAACTGACGACCAGTAGCGGGTCTTCGGCAACGACTTTGGCGATGGAGGAGCAGAACGTACCGATGCACGCGAACCCTGAAGCGACAGAAAATAGTGGCATGGCAGGCAATGAAGGAGCTGGATCAACCCCTACGGCTTTGACAACCAATCCGGTCGCGGACCCAACGGCGACAAACCAGCCGCCCCTACCAACGGCCTCGACAACGACAGCAGGGACGACAGGTGGCACATGACGACAGGTGTGGATCAATGAGGAACTGGCAAGCTGAATCACCGCGCTCGAAGGAATCGACAATCATCTGCTCCAACAACTGAACCTCACAATGGATGCTCTTCGCAACGCATGTGCACATGAAGCGGTGCTCGTCAAGAGAAATTCTCAACTCTGGAGCGAACCCAAAACTCGTCCGGCTCCACCAGAACCGTTCGATCCTACAAACTCAAAAGGACCAACGGTTTGGATGTGGTTAACGAGTTTGGAGGTGTACTTCACCCCTATTCGGGTAAACAACAATCAGAAAAAAAAATGACCTCGTGGCCGAGCTTTTGCGTGGTACGGCGGTAAGTTGGTGGTCTATTCTAATAACCATCCAACGGCACCAAGAGACTGGCTGAGCATCATCCACGGCCAACGACGCCCGTCTCATATCGCGGACTACATGCGTTCTACCCTTGGAGCACATCAACCCACAGTGGCAAGGCGCACTGACGCCAACAACTCATTGGAGTGAATTATCGCGCGTGATGCTCCCACCCTTTGGACGACTGAACGAGAGGTCTGACGTACGGTGTAAGCTCCAACATCTTTGTCAAGAGTATAGCTTGGCAGAGTACACACGGATATTCTGCGAGATCATCATTGGAGCGTACATCGCCCTTGAAGAACTGTGTTTTCACTACAACAATGGCCTCAAGCGAGAAATCCGACGAGCAATCCCTATTTTCGGCATCCAAAACGACTTGCTACGGATGATCGCAACCAGCAGAAAGGATCAAAAGTGCCGACAACAACGCTCGGATCCAGGAATCTTACACTGGCGACTACCTAACCACAATAATCGTGGAAACAGAAAAAAATAGTCGACGAACTCCTTGACTCCAATGGAAGTGGACGCCGAGAGAGATACGCGAACCAGCTAGAACTACAAAACAGTCGGGCACGTTGCTCACAACTGCCAGAGCAAGCAACAAGTCAAAAAGGGGGGAGGCATAGAAAAATGAACTAGGAAACGACAAAGGGCACGAGAAAAAGGTGCAACTCTTGTCCATGAGGAGCGATCTGCACCGAACTATCGCCCATCCAAACGGCGTACCTTATCGCAGAGGGTTTCTGAGATCGCAAAGTTCAAGGAGGGATACAAGGACGACCAACTGGCGATACTGCTAAAAGTCCAACCTCAAGGATGCAAAAGTTGCAAAACAGTACAGGCACTATTGAATGGAGGAGCTTTGCACAGCTCCGTAAGCAAGGACATTGTTTGCAAACTGGGTTTGCACACCGAACTAAGGGTGTTTAAAGGAAAAACTGTTGATGGGAGATTCCAGATATGGAGACTCCAAGAACCATTACGACTACAACTGGGAGATATACAGGATGTAACGGTCCAGATGACTTGTCCAATGAGCGATCAAAAAGTCATCCTCAAACAAAATCTCTTGTACCGACACAATCCGCAGGTCGAATGGAACAGTGGCGACGTCTACGTGGAGACCGACGGTGCAAAGCGACAAATTCTGCGTGCGGGACAGAAGCGGACAGCGGAAGCAGTAGAGGTGGAAGCAGTAGAGGAAGCCGCGGAAGCCAAAATGCGACAACTTGTGCAGTGAATACCGCTTAACGTGGCCAAGCAATGCATACAACGAGGAGCTCGTGCGTGGCTCATACATCTCCAGCCAATGGGAGAAGCAAAAATGGCAGCACTTGACTCATCATTGGCCTCATCAGCCTCATCGGCATCAACAAATTTTGCGATGGTGCCTTAAGAGTTCGCACCACTCATCCAAGATTTTGCGAACGTCTTCCTCAACAAACTCGTAAGAGCCCTACCTCCACAACGAGACATTGACCATCGCATCGAACTAGAACCGGGCACAGACCTATAGTTTGAGGGGCCTACTAGATGAGCGATCACAAGCTGACCAAGCTAAAAAAGCTACTTGACGAGATGCTTGGTCAAGGGTTCATCCGCCCATCGAAATCACCATACGTCGCACCAGTACTGTTTGCAAAAAAATAAAACTGGTGAGATGCGGATGTGTGTAGAATATTGGGCGTTGAACGACGGTACCATCAAGAACTGCTGTCTTATTCCCCGAGCAGATGAAGTTTTTGGCCACCTCCGAGGGGCTCGAATTGCTAGTGAAATTGACTTACGCAGTGGATATCACCAGAGACGCGTGGCAGACGCCGACATTAAGAAGACAGCGTTCCGAACCCGCTACGAGCACTTTGAGTTCTTTGTCATGTTTTTCGGACTTACAAATGCCATGACAATGTTATGGCAGCAATGTACAATATTTCATGACCATACCTCAGCATTTTTGCCGTGGTGTTCTTTGACGACATTCTGGTGTACAACCGCACCCCGAAGGAGCACGATGGACATCTTTGAGAGGCCCTCAAAGTTTCACAAAGAGAGAAATGTTTCGGAAAACTCTCAAAATGTGACTTAGTTCGTTTTTCTATTGAGTTTCTAAGCCACTTAATCAATGGTGTCAGGATCACCATGGATATGAAAAAAGTGACCGCAGTCGTTGATTGGCCAACGTCGACCAACGTCTAAGAAATTCAAGTTTTCCTTGGCTTTTGCAATTACTACCGACAATTTGTACAGGACTATGCTCGAGCGTCAGCGCCTCTTTTTTACCTCACTCAAAAAGAAAACGAATGGCGGTGGGGAGACAACGAAGAAGAAGGGTTTATCGTTGTGCAAAACACTCTGACCTCGTTGCCAGCCCTACGATTAGCCGATCCAACGGTCGACTACATCATGGCTATAGACGCACAAGACATTGGCGTAGTCCTCCTGCAAGACCACGACAATGGCAGGCAACTGGTTTAGGATCTAAAATATATTGCATCACATGTCCCAAGAACTGTGGGGACTGGAACTCAACTTGGTCGTGCACGAGAAAGAGATGCCAGCGGTCATGCACGCGTTCAAGACGTGGTGATGCTACCTGGAGCGCGCCGATGCATCAGTCGACATCAAACTTGATGGATGGAGTTCCTTGAATCCTGGATCAACTACGATATCGGGTACCAGCCACACAATCAAGTGAGTGGATGCACTCAGCCGCCGACCAGATTTTATGACTCAAGTGGTAAAGCTACAACTACAGCGAGACCCGTATCTCAAGCGACTGTTCGCACGAGGCTACGACCAGCATGGCGGGCATGACAAGGCAAAATTCTATTACGACGCACCTTACTGGCGACAACGCTTCACTCGCCAAGTGGTCATTCCCCCAAACAACGAAATTCGTCATATGCTACTCAGAGAGTGCCACAACACAGGCGAGGTGGACACTTCGGAGAGGACAAGACGCTGAAGAAGCTGGCCAAAACATATTGGTTGGACAAGATGCAATCCAACGTGGCCAACTTTTGCACAACCTGCGACACATGTCAGCGACAAAAATCCCGTCGCACGCGGCCACCTAGACTTCTGCAAACGCTCTCTATTTCAAGAGAACCGTGGGCCGATATCTCCATGGAATTAGTCATAGGATTACCAGTCACCCTCGAGGGATATCACGCAGTCCTCGTGGTCGTCGACAGGTTTTCCAAAATGTCCCACTTCCTTCGGACAAAAACCACCATCACCGCTGAGGGAACAGCGCGGCTGTTTCTAAATGACATCGTGCGGCGTACGGAGAACCATCACAAGTGACAAAGATGGTCGATTCACCACCTGTTTTTGGCGCGAACTGATGACTCGCTACTACAGCAGAATTCAACTTTTGACAACGTTTCATCCTCAAACCGATGGTCAAATCGAGCAAACCAATCAAACGCTTGAACAACTGCTACAAACACTATGCAAACCTCACTTAACGGATTGTGCACAAAACTCCCATCCGCTGAAATTGCATTTAGCAGTTTCCACCTCAACGCCTAAAACTTCATTTGAAGTGGTGTATGAGAAACTTCCTGCCACACCAACCGGACTACAAAGTCACCGCAACATTCCCGCGGTCGACGTGCAACGCCGATACTTCACCACCATCTGAGAGGAAAAATGCTAAACTCTCACAAATACACAAGCAGCGATGAAGCGAGCAGTTGACCGACATCGCAACGACGACGTGTTCACTGCTGGCGACAAAGTCCTCCTTAGCTTGGCAAACGTCAGACTCCGCAGAGCCGACTGCTTGAAACTCAAATCCTGAGTCGTTGGGACCATTTGAGATCAATTGCATGCAAACCACTGTGGTTGCACGACTCAAACTTGCCGACACTATGCAGTTCATCCTGTGTTCCATGTTAGTAGATTCAAGCACTACCAAGACCCCGGAGAGAGCTTTCGTGGCAGGGATGTCCCTCCCCCGTCTCCTGTTCAAGTGGACAAAGACACAGAGTACGTCATCAAGGGCATCCTTGGCCATCGACGACAAGACAAAAGAATATCTCGTCAAGTAGCACGGCTCCATTCTTAACGCGAAAATTTATGTATGTTTGATTGTTTTGACACTTGTCATCAAAGTAAACTTACTGCTAATTGTAAATTGCTCAAGTGTCCGAAATTTTGATTTGTATTCTGCCTCGGAACTTTTACTTGTTCACCATCTACTTACATTCAGCATAACAATCTATTTCTCGAAGCTCTTGATTTTTGAATGGATTTAGGCAAATAAGAGAGCATAAATGAGAAAATTTCCTCCCAATTTTCACTTTCGCGGAGTCTGGAAGGAAATATGCAATGTATTTTTAGATCCTAAACCTTTTTTTTGGGTTAGTAGCCTGGGGGAATATCTTACAGTTCACCCCGTATTTTTTTGGACATGCGATAAGAGAAAAAATGACAGTGCGAAGTGAATTGGTAAAAGGTCAACTATATGTGAACTGTTTGGTTTGCGACCCGCCTAGACGCGAAGTGCCGGGTCAACATCGCGACGATGGTAGGCACCTATTTCGGTCGCCAGTAAATTACAAACATCGAATTCGGACTTTCACGTCTATTTTATGCCTATTTTCAAGCCGCACCACTGTGATGACCTGCTATCATTGGAAACCAGTCTCGCATGTACTCTTCTAGCGATCGAGAAAACAGCGATGCTAATCGATGGCGAGCTTCTTGTTTTCTCGACAGGTTCAAAGGCAGCTTCTCTAACACACCCTCATTTCTCGTGTTTAAAAGACCAGTACCCAAAAATGACGCTAGCGAGAGAGTGGCGACAACAAATCACACTGACGCTCGCGACTCTCACTCGTTTTCGCTTCTAATTGGCTGGTGTTTTCTGTTGTCCATTTATCGTTCGTCAACTCATGTTGGCATAAATTTGTCCGGTGCCGGATGAATCGATGCCATTTTTCTTGCAAGTTCTTCCATGTTTCATTTCGTCGACGATATACGTTCACCCCCCATCACGTCAACATCTGATGGGAGGACGCTTTCAGAATAGGCCTCTCCGCTCAACCAGGAAACGATGCGGCAGTATCCCGGTACAAATCCCAACGGGTGGTAGCCCGCGTCAGGGGGGGGGGGGTCGAACTCAGTGTTGTGATTTGTGACGTTCCTGTCGACCTGTAAAGTTTACTATGACCACTCGGCCGTGTCCATACTCGTGCAGATCCCTAATGCGGACCCTGGTCGTACCAATGCGTCATCTGGTGGTGGACTACCAGCTTGGAGCTGACCGACCACTGTTCCGGAGCTTCGGATGCTGGCTGGGACCTCCCACATGTTTTCGGCGGTACGCAAGAGTTTATCCGTGGACTGGCCGTGGGCCCGATTTGCATGTTCTTGCATTGTGTGTCCATCGTTTGATGCCAGATGCATGCATGTGACCAGTCGTAGCGTCCGGCTTGTCATCCTGCACGTCTAGGTTTAGACGACGTAGCATCCTGACATGTCTGCACAGAGGTACGGCCAAAACAGTGGTTTTGGGTCGGTTTCAGTACAAATATTGCAATGCCGCATGCGACACCCGCCGTGCGCCACGCCAGGTAGTTATGCCATGGAACTGTCATTTATCATTTCTCTCTGCAACTGCTTTAGAAGCATTCTGACACTTTGCCTTGTGTCTCCTAGCCAGACCCTTGCCGTTGTGTGCACGACCTATGACTGTCGTCACCATCTGACCAGGCACTCACGCCAAGTCGAGAGTTCTATCGCTAGGAAGCTTCCGCGTATCTTCTCATGGTATCAGAGCGGTGAGACACGTCTTGCTGAGCTGCGCACCAGAGATGCAGCAGAGCAGCAATTGTGAGCATCAGCGCTGCTGCCGATCCACATGGACCTGCCGACGACACCCGACTGCCGGCGACGTCACCCACGTGAGAGTACATCAGTAGCAGCCGCTAGCAGCAACAGATCACACCTGCATCAGGCGGCAGTCGCTAGCAGCTGTTGGCATTGGCACCATTAGCGGCGGCAGCACGCCACAGTCGCGGCAGGCGAGGGCTGGCAACAGTAGCAGTAGCCCGCGGTAGCAGTAGCATGCAACAGCAACAACACGCAGGAGGAGCAGCGTCTAGCAGCACTGCACAGTGGATGCGTCGACAGCAAGCAGAAGGAGCGTGCAATAGCAGCAGCATTTAGTAGCAGTATGAGCAGCATACAACAGCATTAGCATCGCAAGAGCAGCAGCAACGTAGTAGCAGTGCGCGGCGGCAGTAGCGCGCAACAGCTACAACGCGTAACAGTTGCAACAGCAGCGCGTAGTTCCACTACAGCAAAGTAGCTATGCGCAACTGCTGCCATAGCTATACAAGCAGCCACGCTGCTACTGCTGCAGGTGCCCGCGTAGCCGCAGCAGTAGTTGAGTGGAAGCTGTAGCGGAGCTTCCGTGCAGCTTCCGCGCGGCTGCTACGAAGTAGCCGCCCCCTGCTAAGCAGGCAACAACCGCGAAGGTTGTCAAAAAAAGGGGAAATGGAGGGGAGCTGATGTCAGCATTTTTCTCACTGACGTCATCAGGTCATGCTGACGTCAGCAACCACCTGCTGACGTCATCACTTTTACGTAGTCGAATTGTTGGTCGGAGAGTCTAAGTTTTCCTGTGTTTCAACTCCTCGAGAAGCGCTGACATTTATGCTATCCGACCAGGTTGACATCTTGGCCCATAATGAGCGATTACATGGCTCCATCCGGTGATAAGGGAAAGAGGATACTAGATCCCTATTCTTCCTCCTCAAGGGTCATGAGCTCCTGTTCGCAGGCTGTTGAGGACCTGCAGAGCCTGCAGGACGAGATGCGTTGCCTACAATGGGAGCAGACTTACGCCATCCGTACACTCACCTAGCTTCTTTGGGGTCAGTCCACAGCCCCATGGCATACCTCTGAGGGAGCTACCGGTGGCGCACCCTCTACATAGCAGTGAGCTCCAGCACTGGAGACAGGAGCTGGATGCAACTCGCTACCTCTTGATCCTTGGGATGAGGATCCAGATATGACAGGCTTGGAGGGCGACTCCCTCAAGCGTGAGATTCGTGTTCTTCAGGAGCATCTCCGCCAGCTTCAGACGAGCTCTTGACCCCCATACACATCTCATTTTCGCGAGATTCGATCGTCACCTGACCTCCACCCCAGCGACTTCCCTCTTCCCGATGTCTTCCCCATCCCTGGTCCTTCTCAACCTGTGGTTGCTCTCCCTACGGAGTGGCAACCCAAGGACCTCGAGACACCGTCCGCACCGTATGTCAGCGAGAACGGTTTTAACTGCTGGGAGATCCTTTTCCAGGTTTGGGCCACTTCAGAGGGAGTGTGGCCCTACTACCACACTTCGTATCAGACTACGAACTGAGCACATGTGCAATCAGCAGCTAGGGCGATGCGCGGACTTCTTTACGCCATGCCGCGCGAGACCGTCATCGACTTCCTCTCATTCCTTGGCAAGGCCGGCACAAGCACCGGCGCTGATCCACGTGAGGGGTGGGACCTGGCATTATTCCTGCTTGTTGCAGAGATGCACGCCACCCACGCCGCTCACATTTGGGCCTTTGACTCCCTTTGTCTGGGGCGTACCGAGCTTGCAGCTGACTACTGATGACGTGCTATGCACATTTACACGCGCCTTGGGACCTCAGGAGGTACACAGCTGTGGGCGCTCCGCATGCTTATGCTTGAAGTTTGACTTTAGCACACAGACATCTTCACAAGGTACAGCGACACCGTGCTCGAGCCCTTTTCGGCCTCACTGTAGCTTCTTCCCTGGGCACACCAGCTCTTTCTCCAGGTGATTTCCGCCCGTGAGGCAGCCGTGGCTCATTAGGAGACTCCCCTTGCTGTAGGAGTCGTCACATCCCCATCGACGCCCCTCCTACAGTCTCCTTCTCCATCCTCTGTCACGTCCTCCTCTTCCTCTTTCACATCAATTACACCGACTGAGACACGGGGTATCGCGGCAGCAGTACAGGGAAAGAAGGGGTGAAGGCGCGGCTTGGGCTAGTAGCAAGCATAGCAGCAGCCGTCATCGGGCAATAGTAGTGGATGCTCTGTTCACTGCTAGAACTGTGGAGGCGCTCATCGCTACATGGAGTGCCAGCAGCCGCTTGACTGGCCACGGATTAGTCGCGGGCTTCAGGATGCGCACGCACTACGGTCTACATCGAGCAACACATCCTCTTGGCGCACGGTGACCACGACCACAGCAGTTCCCGCTTTACCACCGACAAGCAGCGGTGACCTAGACCCACGTGACCGCACCATCGCCGAGCTTCGACACCTTCTGGCTCTTCACTTTCAAGGAGGTTCCAGTGTGTTATCAAAGCCGAGTGGTTCACAGACAGCCTGTTCGTCTATTCTTGTGGCTCGGGATGAATCCTGTGGGGGGACACAGTTGGCATGTGATGACGATGGACCTTACTGTACCGATTGGATTCATGAGTCTCACCTTCGTGCCCTTCATCATTCCTCCTCACCTGTCGCCTAGCGTCCGTCTGAGCTGAGTGTTCCATTGCTCGTTGTACAGTGACGTCCTCCAGTCGTGATTCTGGTGGCACTTGGATCATCGATTCCGGTGCCACTTATCACATGACCTGTCGTCGTAGTGACTTCATTTTTCTCGGCCCTATAGCGCCTGTTCGTTCTATTCGCACAGGCTCTGGTCAGTCCTTACCAGTCCAGGGTGTTGGGGTCGTGTGTTTGGTTGGTCCGTCTGGCCCCCTGTATCTTTCTGAGGTGCTGTTTGTGCTTGACCTTGAGCTCAATTTGCTTTCTATACGTGCTTGCACACTGATGGGACTCTGTGTGGAGCACACTGCAAACTCTACGATTGTGACTGCTATTGACACTCATAGCGTTGTTCTTCGTGCCTCTGTTGTGGATGACCTGTACTGTGTCTCTAGGACTTCTCCTCCTTGCTCCCCCTCCCCTTCAGGTCGTGATTTTATCACTGGCATTCTGTCTCCTGAGCACCAGCGATTGCTTCATCGCCATCTGTGTCATGTAGGCTCGGACACTGTGTTGAAGCTCATTCGGACACAGCCCGCACTCTGTCTTGACGCGGCCTCTTTCGAGAAGCCGCCCAAGACCAGCTGTCTCTTCTACGCTTAGGGTAAGATGCATCGTTGCACCTACCGTGACACCCATTCTCGCGCACTTTGCCCTTTCGAGTTAGTCCATTCGGACCTTCTTGGTCCTCTTCCTATCGAGTCTCTCTCTGATCGGGGTCGATACGTCCTGACCCTGACTGATGACTTCACCCGGATGCGGTGGGTTTGCAGCCTGTGCCTGAAGAGTGATGCTGCTCTCGCAGTTCGCCTCTGGCTAGTGATGGCTGAGTGTCAGTCCCGCCACACGCTGCATACCTTTCGCTCGGATCGCGGCGGCGAGTTTCTTGGCGATAGGGACAGCTTCTTCGCCGAGCACAGGATTTTTCACCAGGTCTCCGCGCTCCTCAGCAGAACAGTGTTTTTGAGCGTTGGAACCGCACCATGGAGGATGCGGTTTGCACTATGCGGTCTGAGTGCGGTCTCTTGGAGTCCTTCGCTTTTGAAGGATTTGCCTACATGACTTGGGTCTGAAACTGCCTCCAGCACGGTCCCCTTCTGGACTACGTCACACCGTATGAGCTCTGGTTCGGCCACCGTGTTGACCTGCGTCTCGCTCGCGTCTGGGGATCCTTGGCTTTTTGTGGTACACCGAGGACCAGCAGGGGTCCAAGGTCTCACCGCGGGGTTGCTTGTGTGCCTTCGTAGGAATCTCCCCGCGGTTGAAGGCCTGGCGCTTTTGGGATCCTGCTCATCGTCGCATCGTTCAGTCATGTGACGCGCTCTTCTTTGAGCCCCTCCCCTACCGTGATTTGACATCGATCACGTTGCTGTCCGTCAGACGTGTTCCTACGTGTAAGGTTTCTCGACTGATGGGGGATTCTACGCCTGCGAGCACCTCTTGCCAGGCTCATGTGTCCGTTCTAGCCCCCTCCACTTCTCGGTCTTCGGCTCTTGATGACCCAGCGATCATTGCTGTCGGCCCAGAGACCTCTACAACACAACTGGCTTCTAACCCTTTTCCCTCGCACCCCACAGGTACCCATGATCCTGTACCCATGCGTACTCTTGTGACCGTACCTGTGTCCGCTCGTATGCCTTCCTCTGTGCGTTGTCCTGCCTCACCTACTCCTACTGTCACACCCAATCACGTGTCTCCCACACACGCATCTCCTTGCACGGCATCACCATCTCCTTTGCCTTAGCCCTCACCAGCTGCTTTGCCTCAGCCCTCACCAGCTGTGGTCGTGCCTGTTCCTGAGCCTGAGGTGCGCCCCTCGAGTCCAAGTTACTCTCGTGAGCCTGGCGGTCGTCTTCGACCGTTGGACTCTGGAGCCCAGCGAGTGTCAGGTCCCGCACCTAGGCGCTCTACTCGCAGCATCGTGAGTGGTGATCCCGGCACAAATGCCCTAGGCCTGAGTGTCTGCACTGAGCACACAGAGGTACATCCAGCTTGCCCCGTAGGACACGATCTCGTCACTTGCGAGTTTCATATCGCTTGTGATGTAGCAGCTCATCTTGTGGTCGTTAGGCCTAGCACTGAGGCGTGTGCTCTTGCCATGCAGAGTTCTCCTTCTATGGCGCCTGAACCGTGCACACTGAGGGAAGCTCTCTCATCATAGGATGTTGACGCTTGGCATACTGCTTGCGAGGATGAGCTTTGCGCCATCCGAGAGCACGGATTTTATGAGCTAGTCGACCTTCCACCTGGGAGGAAGGCTATTCAGGTCAAGTGGGTCTTTCGCAAGAAAGTGAAGCCGGATGGCTCACTGAAATGCCACAAGGCTAGCTTGGTCGTCAACGAGTACTCTCTGATCAAGGGCATCAATTACACTGACACCTTTGCCCCTGTCATTTCGAGCTCTGTTCGGTGTAGTGGCTCAGAATGACTGGGAACTACACCAGATGGATGTGAACAATGCGTTCCTCCATTGGTCTCTAGATGAGGAGATTTACGTGGCTCAGCCACCTGGCTTTGAGGACGGTGACAAGGTGTGGCGCTTGCGCAAGTCCTTGTATGGCCTCAAACAGTCTCCTCGGTGTTGGAACCACGAGATCAATGGCATACTGACTCGTGCAAGATATGTACAAAGCAAAGCAGATCCCTCTCTCTTCATCCGATGGATGCCTGAGCGGTTCACCGCCATCCTGGTCTATCTCGACGACCTTCTGATCGCGTATCCTTCACGGGAGGCCGTGAAAGAGGCCAAGGCTATCGTCCAGACTGCCTACATGATGAAGGACCTTGGTCCTGCACCGGTGTTTCTTCGCATGGAGAACATGCGAGACCGCAGACGTCGGACGATATTGCTGCATCAGGCCCAATACGCACGTGTTGTGGGAGAGCGCTTCAGCGACCTCCTCGGCGCAATGCCCACGGCCTCCACACCTCTCACGCCTGACGGGCAAGATGCCCCAAAGGTCGACGATCCCACATAGTTGGGGAAGACAGTGGGTGTCACCTTTACCTCCATCTCATCGAATCTTTGATGTACCCGGCCACTACCACACGTCCTGACATCGCCTTTGCCGTCAACCTCCTTGCTAGATTCTTGCAGGCTCCACGTGCCACAATCCTTCACGCGGCTGAGCGAGTGGTGCGGTACGTGGTCTCCACACCGTACCTCGGACTCTGCTTTCGCTGGCAGTGTTCAGTGGTCCTTGACGGCTACACTGAGAGCAACTCGGCTTGGAGCCCATATGGACGCATTGCATCGGTTACTTGTTCTTACTCGGTGGTACCGTTGTGTCCTGGCGCAGCGGGAAGCAGGGCTGCATTACATGTAGCTCATCGGAGGCAGAGTATGTTGCTTTGGGTGCAGGTGCTGCTAAGGCGGTATGGCTAAAGCGCCTGTTCCTTGAGCTGGGTCAGTAAGTACGTGCCATTGTGCTTCGTAGCGACAACGGGAGTGCTCTTGCCATTGCGGAGAACTCTGGTGTCTTTCACGCTTGCACGAAGCACATTGGGGTTGAGCATCACTTTATGCGTGATCTAGTGGAGCGACGCGTGATCTTCGTCATCTGGGTTGGCACTGACATGCAGCGTGCTAAATTCTTGATGAAGGCACTTGCACACAGAAAGTTCCTCGTGGCCACTCGTTCTGTTAGACTTCGCCCCTTGCCTGAGAGTTGAGTGTGGGTTGTGTCTGTGTCTGTGTCACATGTGTCTTTGCACTTGTTGTTGTTCTCGTCTCAGTGCTGCACGTGTATGGACATGTGTACCATTGGGTCATGCGGGAGTGTTGTGATTTGTGATGTTCGTGTCGACCTGTACAGTTTACTATGACCACTTGGCTGTGTCCATACTTGTGCAAATCCCTGGTGCGCATCGTAGTGGGACGAGTGCGTCATCTGGTGGTTGACTACCAGCTTGGAGCTGACTGACAACCGTTCCAGAGCTACAGATGGTACCCGGGACCTCCTGCAGGTTTTCTACAACACGTAGGAGTTTATTGGTGGACTGGCTGTGGGCCCGATTTGCATGTTTTTGCATTGTGCGTCCACCATTTGATGCCGGATTCATGCATGTGACCATTCGTAGCGTCCGGTTTGTGATCGTTCACGTCTAGGTTCAGGCGTCGTAGCAATTCTGACATATCTGTGCAGAGTTATGGCCAAAACAGTGGTTTTGGGCCGGTTTTAGTGCATATCTTGCACTGTCGCGTGGGGCACCCGCCGTGCGCCGCGGTAGGTACTTATGCCATGGAAGTGTTATTTTTAATTTCTCTCTGAAAATGCTATAGTAGCATTCTGACACTTTGCATTCTGTCTCCTAGCCAGACCCTTGCCGTTGTGTGCATGACTTGTGAGTGTCGTCACCGTCTGACCGGGCACTGACGCCTAGTCGACAGTTGTGTCGCTAGGAAGCTTCCACGCACCCGGAAAAACTTCATCCTTGATAAAATGGGGATGGTTCTGCTCTGAAAGTCGGTTATGAGGTCATTGATGTCCAGATCGCACAAACGTGGTATTGTCTGATGGTCAGCTGAAAATAGAGTATAGATATCGATTTCCCCTCATGCAGTGCAGTGCTGCCGGCAAGTCAACCCGGCCTCCTGTCCGAAGGACATGCGAGCCCTTTTGGGGAGCGGTTCAGGATTCGTATCTTGTCTGCTTTAGCACCCCACAGGATTCGTGCGTACAGAGTTGGCGGACAGTGTGCCTAAAACGATCGAGCAAATGGACCGAAACCCAGTGGGCCGGCGTTGACGGCGTGAACGGCACGGCGTTGAGTCGACGGTCCTCTGTCGTCTAGCGCGGATCCTCTCCCGAGCTGTGTTCAACAGCAGCGTCGTTTGTTCCCTTGGGCCACCGGCGTCTCATCTCCCCGCCCTCTCTCTTCACCTGCAGGAACCTCTGCTGAGCTCAGCTGAGTCGAGATTGCCGCTTCTCGCCCCACCGCTACGCAGGTGCATCGGCTGTACCCTTTCTGAACCCCTCCCACCCTCCCTCCCTTCCCTCCATGCCTCCCTCCCTGCCTTCCTCTCTCGCTCCCTCTCTCCCTCCTCTCTCTGTATCTTCCTTTGCCCTCCCTCCCTCCCTCCCTCCCTCCCTCCCTC
>SZWC01028525.1:2596-14553 GCA_023375785.1 Penium margaritaceum
GGGGAGAGAGAGAGAGAGAGAGAGAGAGAGAGAGATGTGCTCCTGGAAACAAATCATGCCGTCAGTTGCTGTGCTTTGAAGAAAGGAAAGTAACTTTGAACTAGCTTCCATATCTTGAGAGTGAAAAGGAGGTCCAATACACAAAGTGCTCATGTGCAAAGTAGTGTTGTATGTTACGACTACCTATTCTGCTCAATTTCATTTTTTTCTCCTTTCGTGGTCGGGTTCTAACTAGCTTTTCCATCCCACTTGCACCGTAGGTCCCCAAGGCAGTTGCCAAATCTGGACCTTAAACCCTGGCTTGCCCGGTCCAAGAGCGACCTAAGCAAGGTCTCCACATCTAGACCTGAACCCTGCCTCCTATGTCGGAGCCTCACACTCATACCATTGGGATAGGCGAAGCTTGTCCTAATGTTATGAGTGCTGCTCAATATCTGTAATAGTATTCAGTTATTTCTTTTCTCTTCACTGCATTTGCTTGTCATTCTGCTTCTTTTTCCTGTCTTTCTTATGCGCATGTGTTTCATGTTTTGGATGACACACATCTGTTCATTTCACCAAAGTTAGTTGAATTCGTCAGAAGAAAAGTCTTGGAGTGGAGGGACGACATTACATACAAAAATCCCCCTGCAAAACAATGAAAAACATTCACAACAGGCTTGCATTGTGGCCAGCTACTTCACGTGACTCCAACTATACACATTGGAAAGAGCGGTCATGTCCCCAGTGAAGACATTGTACATGAAGTTGGATTAATGGTTTCTAAACCGAAAAGGCAATGCGACAACGCTTTTGCCCACTGGATCAGACTTCCAATGCAACCCGGTTCCTATTAAAAAATGATCAGTTTCAAATCGGATGGCTCCAGCAAAGACGGGTGCCGGAAAATTTTGATGCAACATGAGTCACATGTGACGGAAGTGGATTGGAAGCTCTTCAATTCAACCTGTTTTGGGAGGTACTGATCTTAACGTGTCTTCATGGACAGGTCATCAATCTGTGACTGGACAGACCAACATCCTCATAGTGCAGCAAACCAACTTGTTCTGCGTTGGTTTGGATCATAATGTTGTCACTGCATCACTCTGCTTTGGTTTTTCAATCCAAGGCAACTCTGTCCACAAAGTGCAATGCGCACGCCAACGGCCACAATATGTTCAAGCTGTTTAAAGAAGTGGAATTGCAAGCAAGCTAAGAAGTTGTTTATTTTGCCAAAATTGTGAGGCTTGGGCTCGTGACTAATGCATACGAAGGTGAAAGTATGTCGCTGACCAGTGACGCGCACAACTTCTACCGGTGTGACCTAAGGTGACTGCCATAGTAAAAGCTTTGCCAACATTAGACACGCAACGAACGCCCTTTTCCTCATATCGCCCAGCGCACCCCCTTGATTTTTTTCTTGCGAGACACCTAGGTGGGCTGATTACGACATGGAGTTGGAGCCACCTTGTACAACATGGAACAATTTGATGATATCCACATCCATGGAAGAGAAACGGTAGGCGGAGCAGAATGGCCGAGAACATGTTTGACGGCATCCCTGGCACATGACAGCGTGGTAGTGAACTTGAACACTCTTCATCTCTCCAGAATGCTAAGGCTTTACAAGGGAAATTCTTGTCTAAAAGGTGCCCTACACTGTTATTGTTCACTCACAAGTTTTCGCTTAGAGTGGAAAAAACAAAGCACAAGTGGGATTAAAGGAGCGAACAGGGGGGAAGCAGGCAACACTTTGTGGATCATAAAAGCGCATTCCTTAACGAACACACCCAAGCGGATATTGAAATTCAGCACAAACCTCAGGCAAAGCATAGCTACGCCAAAGTGAAAGCACAATAGAGCCTACTTTGTCACTGACGTGGTCCAATGGGTGCGGTTGAATGTATGAGGTCATGGAACGTAAGCACAACGCTCCAGTAGCACACTGTTGTACTGTGACATGATCATTGCAGAGACTAATTCATCGCTTCCTATGTCGTCTTTTGTGCACATGCACTCCCCACAGGTCCGCCCACATTAGGTAGTGGTTTGACTCAAAGCAAAGAGCTCCTCCTTGAATTGAGCGGGCTAGAGCAGACAGGAGCTGGTTCCCTCCAGTGATTGAGGGAACAAGGAAAAAACATGACGAGACAAAATGAGCAAGGAGGCAAAGGGTGTGGCAGGAGAGAGGGTGTCGTCATCACGACACGTTGGCACAACCTTTCGGCAGTGCGCTATTCCATCTCGACGTCATCATGGTAGAGCCTACTTTGTCGCTTGTACCGTCCAACGTGTGCGGCATTGCCTCTCTCCGCCACCGGTCTCGATGCATCTTCATGTGCACTTCCTAAAGGCAATACAACCGAGGATGACGAGTCAATAGGGTAATGATCTGTAGCCAAAACACCTTACAAAGTACTCAGATGTGCACAATATCTCTCCCACATTGACCTGAAGTAGAGAAGGTAAAGAAGTAGAAGAAGAAGAAGAAGAAGAAGAAGAAGAAGAAGACAAGGAAGAGGAGGAGGAGGAAGAAGAAGAAGAGGGAGAAGAAGAATACAGATGAGAAGAAGAAGAGGAGGAGGAGAAGGATGACGACGACGACGACGAAGAAGAAGAAGAAGAAGAAGAAGAAGAAGAAGAAGAAGAAGAAGAAGAAGAAGAAGAAGAGGACAATGACAAAGAAGACAAAGAAGAAGACGAAGAAGAGCAAGAAAAAGAAGAAGAGGAAGAAGAAGAAGAAGAGATATAGTAGAAACATTTTCCAGACAGAGAAGAAAAAAGAGAACACAATAGGGTATTGCAGCATGCATGGCTGTTCCCTCCCCATTCTGATCGACATGCAACAAAAATGTTGAAGGCATGGTATTTATAAGTTGAAGGAAAAATGGTCAGATATTTTGCAAGCTTCAAAACGCCAGCTACTCCACAACCTCCCTCATCTGAAAGTGAGAGCACCATCATCTACACCTACATCACGACAGAGCTGGTAATCTTTCTTCATTTGCTGTTTAGATGCGTGAGTACTCCGCATTGTACCCGCACCGGTGGCAATCTTTCTCTATTCAGTCCATCGCATGCGAGAACGACTTGTACCTCAAGGCTTGACCGTGGGTCTCCATATTAACATAAAACAACCGGTCCCGTAACAACACCAATTCACAATAAAACATAATGGACCTTCCTTTGAAAAACGAAGGGAAGAAAGAAACGAGTGGAAAAACAAAGATAGGAAATGTTACCTAGGTGAGAGTGTTGAGGGAGTCCTCTTCCTTGAGCATTCTGTTGGCAAACACCCACGCCTTGTTGTACCCGTACAGCTCCTCCTGTCGCTGTGCCTCGTTGGCCATGATGGAGTGGTACGTCCAGTGCCACCACATTGCCACGACGCTCGACTGTAGCGTCGCCACCTCCTCCATCGTCACACTCTGGAAAAGAGGAAGGAAAAGAATCGATTGGAGAATTTATGTAATAGCTTTGTGGTAGGAATTGTGGGAAGATCCATGGTCGTAATGAAGTTGCAACATAGTCGGAGTGAACTCCGTCGCTTCGTTGAGAGTGCACCCATGTTTTGGCACTGATTCATTTCTTCTTCTACTTTTTTTCTCTCTAAAGGGAAAACATACTTGTGTTCATGAACATTCATACAGCGCCACAGACCGGCAACGACTCGCGATCAGACATGATTTTAGACGTGACTCGCTCAAATGCACTACAATCTAGTAAGAATAGATCGAAGAATGAAGATTAAAACCTTCAAGGAATGTATCCATGAGTACCATAACTCTTTCCACTGCATCTCACCATTCTCCACCAAAAACTCCATCCACTACACCTCACCATCCTCCACCAACAACTCTATACATTCCACCTCTGACCTCCGTGCTAGCCCTACGATTGGTTGATCCAATGGTGGACGACATCATGTCCACCGACGCATCCGATCAAGCCATTGGTGCCGTTATTCTCTAAGACAATAGCGGTGGAGAACAACCGGTAGCGTACATGTCCAAAACTTTCTCTGTGCCAGAACTCAACAACACGGTGAATAAGAAAGAAATGCCAGCGGTCCACTCGTTCTAGACATGGCGGTGTTACATGGAGCACGAGCGATGCATCGCTCACAAAGAATCAACCACAACCAAATCTGAGTCATGAATACACTTGATGCATAGATTTCTTATAGTCCAACTTTAACTACGACATCGAGTCTCGATCTGGTAAAATTAATCCAGTGGATGTTCAATGCTCGCGACAAGATCGGATGGTTCAGATCAACACGTTACTCGTTGAGCGAGATCCATACCTCATGAGGTTGTTCACGAAGGGATACGAGGAGTTTGGCGGGTACAAGAAAATTGAGTTCTTATTCGCCGACCGCTACTTACGATACAAATTTACTCTCCAAGTTGTTGTCCCACCAAATGAGGAGCTATAGAGGATGATGTGAACGCTTTGGCACGGACAATGAACTAAAGAAGTTAGAAATTTCTACAAGTAAGACAAGATGCAGACTGATGTGGCAGCCTTCTATAAACCATACGACACTTTTAAGGGAAAACATTTATCGCACAAGACCACCTGCTATGCTTCAAACTCTCCTTGTTTTGACAGAGCCTCGGGTCGAAAAAAGCATGGACTTCATGATGGGATTGCCCACCACCGCCGAGGTCTATAATGCCATCCCCGTGGTGGTGGACAGATCCTTACAAATATCTCACTTCATCCTCACGATTACCATTGTTGTTGTAGATGGAACAGCCTAGTTTTTCTTAAATGATGTTATACGGTTGTATGGTGCGCCACGTGCCATCATTAGCGAAAGAGACGGCCACTTCACTAGCCGCTTTTGCTGCGAATTCATGAAGCGTCACGGTAGTTGAATCCAGTTATAAATAGCGTTCCACCCACGAACGACTTACAAACAAAGTAAACCAATCGGGTGGTCGAACAGCTTCTTCACACATAATGTGAGCCCTACAACACTGATTGGACAGCCAAACTACCGACCATCAAACGTGCATACAACTCCGCCACTTCCATCGTAAAAGGTAATATACCGTTCGAGGTGGTCTACAGCAAGACTACGGCCACACGATTAGGACTACAGAGTTAAAGTGGAATTCCCATGGTCAACATCCACTATAGATATTTTTCCAGCGTTTGGGAGGAAACACGAAAATATTGGAAAGACACAAGAAAGTATGAAGCGAGTAGCCAATTGACATTGCAGCGATGACGTGTTGAGCGTTGGAGATCGCATACTCTTTAGCTCAGCAGATATCAAACTTCAAAGAACGTATTGTGCAAAGCTCAGATCCTAGAGGTTAGGACCGATTAAGGTTAAGAGCATGTAAACCTCTCTCATCGCTCGCCTTCCCCTACTCAACTACATGACGACCTATCCCATTTTTCAAATCAGCAAGCTCAAACACTACCGGGACCCTAGCACGAACTTTCCTGGTAGAAACATCGCACTCCCACCTCCTATACAAGTGGATACGAAGCACGTGATCAAAGATATCCTCCAAAATTAACTTTGTGGAAAGACAACTAAGAATCTAGTCAAGTGGCACCATTATGACGCCCCTCACAACAGCAGGGAGCTCTATGACAACCTGCGAGACATCGATCACCTAATCGAGAGTTACTATCGTTGTCGTCAACCTTTGGCTGTCAACGCGACGGGATGTCACGACTTAAATGGGGGGAATTGTTACATTCGTAGTGTACACGAGTCCCTAAACTTTGCGCGTTGGCATTTTTTCCCTTTCATTTGTGGCATAATGTGCGCCGACCTCACGATTTTTACACCCATCGACAAAGGGAATTTTGGCCACCTTCCCTGACCTTTATTGTTTTGTTCCAAAAGGTTCTCACAACTTCGAAAACTTTCTAGAATGGTCGAAAGAAGCATCATGAACTGAATCAATGTTTCTATGTTCTTCGGTGGACTTCTCGATGTTACTAGACGTCAATAAAATTGCGCCTGAATATTCTCAAAGACCAACTACTTCTGGAAAGAGCTTCGCGAAGGAGCCACTCACTACGCCGACTCATATACATCGCTCTACTTGAGCACAGATGACCCTACACATGCATCACACAATTCTCTTCATTATAAGTAGGGGCCGATTCCTTTTTACCCACCATTTGAAAAAGTTCTGCGCAAGTTACCCACGTTTGAAAATTTTATTTACGTAGTAACCAGTCGTGGGAGAAGATGACTAGTATGTCCACATTTCGGCAGGTCCCTTCCGTTCTCCCCACACTTTTTAATCGGTGACCATAATGTCCAAAATTAAAAAACGATGCACGCTTTACCCACTCTTTACGAGGTGACTCCATTACCCACTTTGGACATCCGCTCGTCACTAAACGTGAAGAGCGGATGTCCAAGGCTCGTGCTTCTAGACACCGCGAAATCCTACAGAACGGACCCCACATCATCCCTGTTGCAAGTGAAATTGGTCATTGAGGAACTAATCTTACTTTATGAAAAGTACTAATATTCGTTCGTTTACAAATCGTTCCACGGTTTGTAAATGAACAAATCGTGGAAAGATTGGTTCGTTTACCACCATTGGTTGTTCGTCGACAATCGATCTACTCAAAACACTCCTCATTGTTGAGGGACTATACACTTTGAGGAAAAATGAACGACATGATCTCTATTTGCCAGATAGATCAAACAATTTTGGTGTCATATTCCCCAACAAAAATATTGGAGTTCTCTCTGATTCTTTGTAGAGCCCCCGAGACAAAAAGATGGGTGCGAGATCGTCGCCCTCGCTTCTTTCGTTCCATATCTCGTGCAATACGAGACATGGAAGCGAGGAAAAACCTTGCTTCGGAAGTGCGAAAGACAGTACCCTATAAGATAAATAAGTCCCCATTTTCTTATTGTGTATCGCACCATGCATCGCATGCCGGAAGAACAAAAGCAACATCGACGAGGTCGTCCGCGTATTATTTTCAAAAGAGGTCAGGCATCAAAAGCGAATCCGTGCCTATTAAGTCGATCGAACAAACGAGGAAACCTTTGAGCCGTTAGATTGTACGATCGTACGAACCACGAATATGAATGTTTTGAAAGAGATAGATGTTTGTATTATATATATCTGCAATACTTATGTACGATTGAAGATCTCGAATATTTCTACGGAGAAATACTATATTGTATTATGTCCGATATGGTTTGTGATGAAAAACGTATATTAAGGTTGACGATTTGCCGTCGCATAGGACAATCCAATGTCTTAAGTATTAGAAAAGAAAGGTAACTTTCAAGCTGTCGCTACAAAGATAGAAACAGGCCCTTAATAGATGCTATTTGTCGATTCTCTAAGAAGAGGAGCCGACGTCGTCGGCCTCGCTTCCCTCGTTCCGACGTGCGATGTCTCGTGCAACGTGTAGTATTGTTTTTTTGCACGTAGTGTGCAAAAAAGTGAGTGGACCACCACTCGACCACACTCGAGCACAGCTGTCCATGCCGGCAGGTGAACCCCACCCGCTGAATGCAAGAACGAGCTCAACGATGCGAAATAGCCACGTTGTGAAGACGACATCGGACGGAAACTTCAAAATATGCACCCCAACAAAAACTGGCTGCGAAAGGCGACCATATTGTTCGATATTTTGGCAAATAACTGAAAACATTACATTTGTGCTGTTGTATTCGCCGTTGCATCCCATGTAAACAATAAGAAAACAAATATCGTGATGAATCCGTAGAATCCCAAAATATACTTGATATAATACCCACTTGTAGCGTGGTAGTGCCACGCCGACCGGTCGAAGGAGCCACGTGGCTCGAGCGGGGTAACCTGGGACTGTGGGCGGTTGGACGGGATGGCTTGAGGGTCGGAGACCCTCAAGCACCGCGGTTTTGGCCTAGTCGGCCAAGGATTCCGTCCAATCTGCTACATTGGTATCAGAGCTCCAGGGCTCGAATCCCACGTTGGGATTACCGGAGATGCCGAGGCGGCTCTCACTCCTAGTGGGGGGGAGTGTAGCGTGGCAGTGCCACGCCGACCGGTCGAATGAGCCACGTGGCTCGAGCGGGGTCACCTGGGACTGTGGGCGGTTGGACGGGATGGCTTGAGGGTCGGAGACCCTCAAGCACCGCGGTTTTGGCCTAGTCGGCCAAGGATTCCGTCCAATCCGCTACACCACCGTTCCAAGAACATGCATAAAATACCGGTATTCTAGTCAAGANTACATTGGTATCAGAGCTCCAGGGCTCGAATCCCACGTTGGGATTACCGGAGATGCCGAGGCGGCTCTCACTCCTAGTGGGGGGGAGTGTAGCGTGGCAGTGCCACGCCGACCGGTCGAAGGAGCCACGTGGCTCGAGCGGGGTCACCTGGGACTGTGGGCGGTTGGACGGGATGGCTCGAGGGTCGGAGACCCTCAAGCACCGCGGTTTTGGCCTAGTCGGCCAAGGATTCCGTCCAATCCGCTACACCACCGTTCCAAGAACATGCATAAAATACCGGTATTCTAGTCAAGAATTTTCAGAAGTGGGTACTTCATTCACGGTTACTTGCTATTCGTACTTCGTGGGCAATGCGGTCACCAGTTAAAAAGAGTGAGTATTATGTTCGTTTTTTGTACAAAGTGGGTATTCGGGAATTACGACGCTCAAAAGGTGGGTATAAGGGAAGGACGGAGTTGTTATATGCCCATCGTCGCGGTCGATAGATCCGCGGTGCCCAATGTCGAAAGCGAACCGTATGCGGTGTCCAAAGTCGAATCCGACCCGCATGCGGTGTCCATAGTCGGAATCGAAATGACTGCGATGCCCATAGTTGAAATCGACATGACATCTGTGACCCCGGTTAGTGTCAGGTATGGGCACGCGTGATATATGTTTCATGGTTTTAACGTTTTGGACATTGATTTCAACAACCATGATAAAAGAGATGTCCTCGCCGGTCGTTCTTAAAATATGGAACGAATACCGCGTGGTTCGTTAGGGCTCCGACGCCTTGTTCACGAGGGTCTTACATAACATAATGTAACGCTTGGGCTCGTACATAGGCGCTGCACACCATCGTGCCAATTGTGTCACGTCATGTCTGCTTTTTGAAGGTTCGACAAAGTTTAACATTTTGTACAAACGTAGGTACCTAACACGCCCGTGTGTTCGCCCGCACTCGCATCTGATGTTGACAGCCTGTCACGATTCACACTCTGCCGGGTTCCCGAGTCACCATGTATCTCCCATCATGTACGGTCACCATGTGCCTACCACAGCGTCTGTTGTACGCAATACAGGAAAATATTTTCCGACGTTCGAGAACAGTTGCGGTTGGGGGAGGGGGGTGGTCTGGCTGTGCATTGCATTGTGTTGCATCGAAGCTTCGTTGATGTTGGTCGTGCCCACGGCAGCCTCGTAGACGGCGCATGCATGATGACCGTGGGTATCCAATGTATAAAAAGCTCGTTTTAATGAACAAAATGCCCATGGAGTTTCCCGATGGCGGGGACCACGCACCACAGTGGTGCTGTACCTGTCACATCATCCTGGTTCCCGCCGGACGACAACGACGACTACGGCACAGATTATCCGTGCTTGACGCAGCAGACACCAAGTGCCGAGAACGACGATGCACCGGCAGCTGCAGTCGACTGGGCCCCACGCCCTGAAGCCAACGGACCCCTCAGGATGTCCCGTGTAGGCGGGCGTGTGCACTCTACGAAGGGCGGGACCGTCGGTTCTGACGATGAGGCAAAGGCAGCCGACGCCAAGGCGAAAGCTGTCCCCGCCCGCATCTCTGACCCCAGCCCACGCGCTCCCCCGAAGAAGCGAAAGGCTGCGGTGGTCTTCCCAGGTGGCTCAACGTTCGAGAACATGGCCGCGTGCAAAGCCGCAGTCGAAGAGTATGCAGTACACAACCGCATGGCATTGAGGTGGCTGAAAAGTGATCCCACTCGGTTTGTGGCCCGGTGAAAGCAGTTTGCCACTAAAGGCTGTACGTGGATCGTTCGTGCTGGGTACAGCAAGAAGTCCGGTGCAGTCAACATCACCTCGTTCGTGGATGGCCATCTTTGTGACCCCGGCCTTGGCCGGGGTAACCCCGTGCGCACCATGAGGTGGGTGGCATGACAGATTGAGAGCACCATCGCCCGGGACCCGTCGGTGAAGCCTAAGGCACTGCAGGCGGTTGTTACAGAAGTGACCAACACGAAGGTGCCATACACCACCCTCTACCGCGCAAAGAAACTATGTCTGGAGAAAATGTACGGCAAGAAGAGCGAGTCCTGGAGCATGTTCCCAGGGTACGTGGACGAGGTAAGATATCCCGTTTTAACTTACCTGTTGTCAACCGTTTACGACTACGGCTATGACATAGTTCCGTCACTGATCCTATCGAATATGTTTCAATGTGCAGGTGCTGAGGGTTGACCCACAAGCCATCGCCAAAGCGGAGAAAGATCGTGACACCGGTGCCTTCGACCGTGTGTTCATCGCACCAGGTGCCTGTAGGCGGGGTTTTGAGTACACGAGGAGGGTCCTTGTCATGGATGGGACACACCTAAAAAACGGCCACAAACAGGTACTGCTCATCATGCATTTTTTTTACGCTAATGACAACGCCATGCCCGCTGCATATGCCCTGGTTTCCGGGGAAGATGAGCGCAATTGGTCTTGGTTCTGCGAGTTGGTGGCAGCAGCGTACCCGAACGCAGCAGCTCAGGGGACCGTGGTCATTTCTGACCGGGAGAAGGGACTGGCCAACGCAGTCGAGGCCAAGCTGCCCGGGGCGACTCACACGTACTGCACGTGGCACCTCATGCGCAACGTGCAGTCCAAGTGCCAAGGCAGGTCTGGCGCACTCTTCTGGAACCTGGCACACGTGACGACGGAGGCGGACTGGGATGCAGCTCTGGCAGAGATGCGGCGCACATCACCGAGGGCGGTGGATTACCTGCTGGGCGGGAATGGAGAGCCCGGTATCCCGAAGGAGCGCTGGAGTCGGCTCTACTGTCCTGTTTCTCGCGGTGGGCATACCACCAGCAACGCCATGGAGTCCTTGAATGGCAAGCTAGTGGAGCTGCGCAAGATGTACCCATTTTTCTGCTTTGTGAACCTGCATCTGTTCGTACAGCAGTTGTGGCACATTCGTCGCAGGTTGGCACACGATGCCCCGGGCAACGTCGCGCCCGCGCTCTACCTGAAGCTGAAGAATAACTGCGACCGTAGCAGGGAGTACGCCCTGGACTTGGACGGCGACGAGAGGGGACCGTGGTACACTAGCACAGCCACTCAGCCCAACGGCACTCCACGCGACGTCAATATCATGACGAAGGCCTGCACATGTGGGCGTTGGCAGGAGTATGGAGTGCCGTGTCCGCACGCGTGCAGCCTACTGCTGGAGAACGCGATGAACCCGGTCGCCTACGTCGATCTCGACTACCTCAACCTGAGCTACAAGCGCACCTACAACGCACCCTTCCCACTGCCAAAAGTGCGCCAGGTGAAGCCCGCAGAGCCCAAGTGGAAGTAGCCGGGCCCAAGTCGCGGGCGCGGGCGGCCAGCCACGGTGCGCTGAGACAGGTACACGAAGATGAAGAAACGCCGCATCTGTGCACGCTGTGGGAAGCAGGGACATGTCCGGCGGGCATGCCCTAACATGGAGGCCCCAAGCCCAGAGGCGATGGCAGCCGCACGCCTCTCCGAGCTTGACGCTGAGAAGCGCATGCGTGCCTTGTGCAGGAGCAACGTGGACGCTATGGGATACTCAGGGGATGAGGCCGATGATGCACCACCTGCCGCAGAGGATGCTGAGTCTGAGGATGAGGAGGAGGAGGAGGAGGAGGAAGACTCCCACGAGGAGGGGGAGGACGAAGAGGGAGGGGAGGGAGAAGAGGAGGAGGAGGAGGGGGGGGAGGGGGAGGAGGAAGAGGAGGAGGGGGGAGAGGGGGGGCAGGAGGTCGTCGACCCTGTCTCTGTGTCCAGTGACGAAGAAGGC
>SZWC01028526.1:0-14872 GCA_023375785.1 Penium margaritaceum
TGCACTAACACGCACTAACACGCACTTACACAAAATTACACGTACATATACATACTTACACGCACTTACACGTACTTACACACACTTACACGCACTTACATGCACTTACACACACTTATATGCACTTTCATGTACTTACACATACTTACACATAATTACATGCACTTACACGAACTAACACAATATTACACACACTTAACCTGCACTTACATGCACTTACACGCACTCATACGCACTTAAACGCACTTACACCCACTTACATGAACTTAAAGCGCACTTACACGCACTTACACAAACTTAAACCCACTTACACGCACTTACGCGCACTTACACGTACTTACACGAACTTAAACGTACTTACACGCACTTATACACACTTACACACACATACACGCACTTACACGCGCTTACACGCACTTACACACACTAACACGCACTTACACGTACTTATACGTACTTACTTGCACTCACACACACTTACATCCACTTACACGCACTTACACGCACTTACACGCACTTACACGTGCTTACATGCACGTACACATACTTACACACAATATCTTGCACTTACACGTACTTATACGTACTTACATGTACTTACACACACTTACACACACTTATACGCACTTACACGAACTTACACGCACTTACACGCACTTACACACACTTACATACACTTAAACACACTTACACACACTTACACGCACTTACACATACTTACACGCACTTACACACACTTTTACGCACTTACACGAACTTAAACTACACTTACACGCACTTGCACAAACTTACATGTACTCAGACGCACTTAGACACACTTACACGCACTTACACGCACTTACACGCACTTACTCGAACTTACACAAAATTACACGCACTTAAACTCCACTTACACGCACTTACACGCACTTACACACACTTACACGCACTTATACAAACTTAAACCGTACTTACACGCACTTACACACACTTACATGCACTTACACGCACTTATACGCACTTACACAAACTTATACGTACTTACACGCACTTACACATACTTACACGTACTTACATGCACTTACACGCACTTACACACACTTACATGCACTTACACGCACTTATACGCACTTACACAAACTTATACGTACTTACACGCACTTACACATACTTACACGTACTTACATGCACTTACACACACTTACATCTACTTACACACACTTACACGCACTTACACAAAGTTACACGCACTTACACGCACTTACACGTACTTACACGCACATACGAGCACTTACACGTACTTATAAGCACTTACATGCAGTTACACACACTTACACGCACGTACACAAACTTACACGCACTTACATGCACTTACACGCACTTAAACGTACTTACACGAACTTACACGCACTTATACGTACTTACACGCACGTACACACACTTACACGCACTTACACGCACTTACATGCACTTACACGCACTTATAAACATTTACACGTACTTACACGTACTTACACGCACGTACACACACTTACACGCACTTACACGCACTTACATGCACTTACACGCACTTATAAACATTTACACGTACTTACACGTACTGACACACACTTTTAAACACTTACACATACTTACACGTACTTATACGTACTTACACACACTTACACACACTTACACTCACTTACACGCACTTACACGCACCTACACGCACTTACATGCACTTATACAAACTTACACACACGTACAGACACTTACACGCACTTACACGCACTTATACGTACTTACACGCACTTACACGCACCTACACGCACTTACATGCACTTATACAAACTTACACACACGTACAGACACTTACACGCACTTACACGCACTTATATGCACGAGATCATATGTATACATGCCTACACGTACTTACACAAACTTACACGCACTTGTACGAACTTACATGCACTTACACATACTTACACGCACTAACATGCACTTACACGCACTTACACACTTACACACACTTACACGCACTTACACACTTACACACACTTACACACACTTACGCACACTTACACAAACGTACACGTACTTACACACACTTACACGCACTTACACACACTTACACGCACTTACATGCACTTACACGCACTTACACGCACTTACACACACTTATACGCACTTATAAGCACTTACACGCACTTCTACATACATACACGCACTTACACACACTTACATGCACTGACACACACTTGTATGCACTTACACATACTTACACGCACTTACATGCACTTACACGTATTTACACACACTTACACGCACTTACACGCACTTACACATACTTACATGTACTTACAAGCACTTCCACACACTTACACGCACTTACACAAACTTACACGCATTTACAAGCACTTACATGCACTTACACGCACTTACACGCACTTACACGCACTTACACGCTCTTACATGAACTTACATCCACTTACACGCACTTACACACACTTACACAAACTTACGCATACTTACACGCACTTACACAAACTTACACGCACCTACACAAACATACGTGCACTTACACGCACTCCACGCACCTACATGCAATTACACGCACTTACACGCACTCCACGCACCTACATGCACTTACACACACTTACAGGTACGTGCACACACTTACACAAACTTACATGCACTTACACGCACTTGCACGAACATACACGCACTTAGACACACTTACACGCACTTACACACACTTACACACACTTACACGCACTTGCACGTACTTATCCGCACGTACACGCACTTACACGCACTAACACGCACTTACACACACTTACACGCACTTACACGCACTTACATGCACTTATACACACTTACACACACTGACACGCACTTACACGTACTTACACACACTTACACGCACTTACCCGCACTTACACGCACTTACACAAACATACACGAAATCCCACGCACTTAAACCGCACTTACACGCGCCTACACGCACTTACACGCACTGATACGAACTTAAACCGTACTTACACGTACTTATACATACTTCAATGCACTTATACGCAGTTACACACACTTACACAAACATACACATACTTACACACACTTATACGCACTTACATGTACTTACACGCACTTACACACACTTACACGTACTTACACGCACTTACTTGCACTTACACGCACTTACACGCACTTACACACACTTACACACACTTACACATACTTACACGCACTTACTTGCACTTACACACACTTACACGTACTTGCACATACTTACACGCACTTACATGCACTTATACGCACTTACACAAACTTACACGCACTTACACGCAATTACACGCACTTACACATACGTAAACGCACTTACGTGCATTTACACGCACTTACACATACTTACATACACTTACACGCACTTACACGCACTTACACGCACTTACACGAACTTAAACCGTACTTACACGCACTTACACACACTTACATGCACTTACACGCACTTTTATGCATTTACACGCACTTACACGTACGTACATGCACTTACACGTCCTTACACGCACTTACATGCACTTACACGCACTTATATCCACTTATACACACTTGCACACACTTACACTAAGAAACACGCATTTACACGCACTAACACGCACTTACACGCACATACAAGCACTTACACAAACTTACACGCACTTACACACACTTACATGTACTTACACATACATACACAATTTTACACGCACTTACACGTACTTACACGCAGTTACACGTACTTACATGAACTTACATGCACTTACACGCACTTATACGCACGTACACACACTCAAACACACTTACACACACTTACATGTACTTACACGCACTTACACACACTTACACATACTTACACGCACTGACATGCTCTTATATGCACTTACACATACTAATACGCACTTACACGCACTTACACACACTTACACGCACTTACATGCACTTACACCCACGTACACACATGAACTCATACTTATACATGCCTTCGCGCACTTACATGAACTTGCACGTACTTACACACACTAACACGCAATTACACACACTTACACACTTACACACACTTACACACATTTACATAAACTTACACATATTTATACACACTTACACGCATTTACACGCACTTTACACGCACTTACACACTCTTATACGCACTTATACGCAGTTATAAGCACTTATACATATATACACGCAATTCTACGCACTTACACACACTGACACACACTTGCACGCACTTACACATACTTATACACACTTACACACACTTACATGTACTTACACAAGCTTACACGCACTTACATGCACTTACACGCACTTAGACACACTTACACACACTTATTACCCACTTACATGCACTTACACACATTTACACGCACTTACACGCACGAACTCACACTTACACGCACTTACATGCACTTACACGCACTTACACACACTTATATGCACTTACACATACTCACATACACTCACACGCACTTACACGTATTTACACGCACTTACACGCACTTACGAGCACTTATACACACTTACATGCACTTACACGCACTTACACGCATTTACACACACTTACACACACTTACACGCACTTACACGTACTTATACGTACTTACACGAACTTACACATGCTTACGCACACTTAAACGTACTTACACGCACTTACACGCACTTATACGAATGTACACACACTAACACATAATTACACAAACTTATACGCACTTGCACGCACTTACATGCACTAACACGCACTTACACACACTTACACGCACTTACACGCACTTACACGAACTTACGTGACTTACATATACTTGTCCCAACTTGCACGCACATAGACGCACTTACACGCACTTATACGAACTTACACATACTTACACACACTTACACGTACTAACATGCAAGTACACACACTTACACGCACTAACACGCACTTACACACCCTTACACAAAATTACACGTGCCTACACGTACTTACACACACTTACACGCACTTACACACACTGACATGCACTTATACACACTTACACGAACGTACACATAATTACACGCACTTACACGCACTTACACGCACTTACACGCACTTACACGAACGTACACGAAATTACACGCATTTAAACCACACTTACACACACTGACACGCACTTACACGCACTTACAGGATCTTAAACTGCAATTACACGCACTTAAACCGCAATTACACGCACTTACACACACTTATACGCACTTACGCGCAGTTACAAGCACTTACACAAATGTACCCGTACTTACACACACTTACACGCACTTACACGCACTTATATGCACTTACACACACTTACACGCATTTACATGCACTTATACGCACTTACACGCACTTATATGCACTTACACACACTTACACGCATTTACATGCACTTATACGCACTTACACGCACTTATATGCACTTACACACACTTACACGCATTTACATGCACTTATACGCACTTACACGCACTTATATGCACTTACACACACTTACACGCATTTACATGCACTTATACGCACTTACACGCACTTATATGCACTTACACACACTTACACGCATTTACATGCACTTATACGCACTTACACGCACTTATATGCACTTACACACACTTACACGCATTTACATGCACTTATACGCACTTACACGCACTTATATGCACTTACACACACTTACACGCATTTACATGCACTTATACGCACTTACACGCACTTATATGCACTTACACACACTTACACGCATTTACATGCACTTATACGCACTTACACGCACTTATATGCACTTACACACACTTACACGCATTTACATGCACTTATACGCACTTACACGCACTTATATGCACTTACACACACTTACACGCATTTACATGCACTTATACGCACTTACACGCACTTATATGCACTTACACACACTTACACGCATTTACATGCACTTATACGCACTTACACGCACTTATATGCACTTACACACACTTACACGCATTTACATGCACTTATACGCACTTACACGCACTTATATGCACTTACACACACTTACACGCATTTACATGCACTTATACGCACTTACACGCACTTATATGCACTTACACACACTTACACGCATTTACATGCACTTATACGCACTTACACGCACTTATATGCACTTACACACACTTACACGCATTTACATGCACTTATACGCACTTACACGCACTTATATGCACTTACACACACTTACACGCATTTACATGCACTTATACGCACTTACACGCACTTATATGCACTTACACACACTTACACGCATTTACATGCACTTATACGCACTTACACGCACTTATATGCACTTACACACACTTACACGCATTTACATGCACTTATACGCACTTACACGCACTTATATGCACTTACACACACTTACACGCATTTACATGCACTTATACGCACTTACACGCACTTATATGCACTTACACACACTTACACGCATTTACATGCACTTATACGCACTTACACGCACTTATATGCACTTACACACACTTACACGCATTTACATGCACTTATACGCACTTACACGCACTTATATGCACTTACACACACTTACACGCATTTACATGCACTTATACGCACTTACACGCACTTATATGCACTTACACACACTTACACGCATTTACATGCACTTATACGCACTTACACGCACTTATATGCACTTACACACACTTACACGCATTTACATGCACTTATACGCACTTACACGCACTTATATGCACTTACACACACTTACACGCATTTACATGCACTTATACGCACTTACACGCACTTATATGCACTTACACACACTTACACGCATTTACATGCACTTATACGCACTTACACGCACTTATATGCACTTACACACACTTACACGCATTTACATGCACTTATACGCACTTACACGCACTTATATGCACTTACACACACTTACACGCATTTACATGCACTTATACGCACTTACACGCACTTATATGCACTTACACACACTTACACGCATTTACATGCACTTATACGCACTTACACGCACTTATATGCACTTACACACACTTACACGCATTTACATGCACTTATACGCACTTACACGCACTTATATGCACTTACACACACTTACACGCATTTACATGCACTTATACGCACTTACACGCACTTATATGCACTTACACACACTTACACGCATTTACATGCACTTATACGCACTTACACGCACTTATATGCACTTACACACACTTACACGCATTTACATGCACTTATACGCACTTACACGCACTTATATGCACTTACACACACTTACACGCATTTACATGCACTTATACGCACTTACACGCACTTATATGCACTTACACACACTTACACGCATTTACATGCACTTATACGCACTTACACGCACTTATATGCACTTACACACACTTACACGCATTTACATGCACTTATACGCACTTACACGCACTTATATGCACTTACACACACTTACACGCATTTACATGCACTTATACGCACTTACACGCACTTATATGCACTTACACACACTTACACGCATTTACATGCACTTATACGCACTTACACGCACTTATATGCACTTACACACACTTACACGCATTTACATGCACTTATACGCACTTACACGCACTTATATGCACTTACACACACTTACACGCATTTACATGCACTTATACGCACTTACACGCACTTATATGCACTTACACACACTTACACGCATTTACATGCACTTATACGCACTTACACGCACTTATATGCACTTACACACACTTACACGCATTTACATGCACTTATACGCACTTACACGCACTTATATGCACTTACACACACTTACACGCATTTACATGCACTTATACGCACTTACACGCACTTATATGCACTTACACACACTTACACGCATTTACATGCACTTATACGCACTTACACGCACTTATATGCACTTACACACACTTACACGCATTTACATGCACTTATACGCACTTACACGCACTTATATGCACTTACACACACTTACACGCATTTACATGCACTTATACGCACTTACACGCACTTATATGCACTTACACACACTTACACGCATTTACATGCACTTATACGCACTTACACGCACTTATATGCACTTACACACACTTACACGCATTTACATGCACTTATACGCACTTACACGCACTTATATGCACTTACACACACTTACACGCATTTACATGCACTTATACGCACTTACACGCACTTATATGCACTTACACACACTTACACGCATTTACATGCACTTATACGCACTTACACGCACTTATATGCACTTACACACACTTACACGCATTTACATGCACTTATACGCACTTACACGCACTTATATGCACTTACACACACTTACACGCATTTACATGCACTTATACGCACTTACACGCACTTATATGCACTTACACACACTTACACGCATTTACATGCACTTATACGCACTTACACGCACTTATATGCACTTACACACACTTACACGCATTTACATGCACTTATACGCACTTACACGCACTTATATGCACTTACACACACTTACACGCATTTACATGCACTTATACGCACTTACACGCACTTATATGCACTTACACACACTTACACGCATTTACATGCACTTATACGCACTTACACGCACTTATATGCACTTACACACACTTACACGCATTTACATGCACTTATACGCACTTACACGCACTTATATGCACTTACACACACTTACACGCATTTACATGCACTTATACGCACTTACACGCACTTATATGCACTTACACACACTTACACGCATTTACATGCACTTATACGCACTTACACGCACTTATATGCACTTACACACACTTACACGCATTTACATGCACTTATACGCACTTACACGCACTTATATGCACTTACACACACTTACACGCATTTACATGCACTTATACGCACTTACACGCACTTATATGCACTTACACACACTTACACGCATTTACATGCACTTATACGCACTTACACGCACTTATATGCACTTACACACACTTACACGCATTTACATGCACTTATACGCACTTACACGCACTTATATGCACTTACACACACTTACACGCATTTACATGCACTTATACGCACTTACACGCACTTATATGCACTTACACACACTTACACGCATTTACATGCACTTATACGCACTTACACGCACTTATATGCACTTACACACACTTACACGCATTTACATGCACTTATACGCACTTACACGCACTTATATGCACTTACACACACTTACACGCATTTACATGCACTTATACGCACTTACACGCACTTATATGCACTTACACACACTTACACGCATTTACATGCACTTATACGCACTTACACGCACTTATATGCACTTACACACACTTACACGCATTTACATGCACTTATACGCACTTACACGCACTTATATGCACTTACACACACTTACACGCATTTACATGCACTTATACGCACTTACACGCACTTATATGCACTTACACACACTTACACGCATTTACATGCACTTATACGCACTTACACGCACTTATATGCACTTACACACACTTACACGCATTTACATGCACTTATACGCACTTACACGCACTTATACGAACTTAAACTGCACTTACACGCACTTGCACAAACTTACACGCACTTAGACGCACTTAGACGCACTTACACGTACTTACATGCACTTACACGCACTTACACGAACTTAAACCATACTTACACACACTTACACACACTTACATGCACTTACACGTACTTTAATGCACTTACACGCACTTACACGTACTTACACGCACTTACACGTCCTTACACGCACTTACATGCACTTACACGCACTTATATCCACTTATACACACTTGCACACATTTACACAAAGAAACACGTACTTACACGCACTTACACGCACTTACACACACTAACACTTACTTACATGCACTTACACAAAATTACACGCACCTACACGTACTTACACGTACTTACATGCACTTACACGCACTGACACGCACTTACACGTACTTACACGCACTTACATGTACTTACACGTACTTACACGCACTTATACATACTTACACACACTTACACGAACTTACACGAAATTACACCCACTTAAACCGCACTTACACGCATTGAAACGCACTCACACGCACTTACACGAACTTAAACCGCACTTACACGTAGTTACACACACTTATATGCACTTACACGCAGTTATAAGCACTCACACAAAGGTACACGTACTTACACGCACTTACACGTACGTACACACACTTATATGCACTTACACGCAGTTATAAGCACTCACACAAAGGTGTGCGTTGTAATTGGACACTCTAACCGTGGCTGACTCGTGTTATGATTCATAGCCGTTTAAGGTACTTGGTAAACTTTGTGGTTATGGTCAGTGGTACATGCCAACTTTGTCAAGACATTGCGTACAAAAGCCATGCCAAGCGACCAGTATTCTACCTTGTGTATACCTGCAAGGTCATGCCTAGTACATCTGAACTATGATTGGACACTCTGACTGTGGCTGACTCGTGTTATGATCAATAGAAGTAAAAGTCGATTGGTTACATTCGTGGTCATTGTCAGCGGCACATGCCAACTTTGTAAAGGCATTGCGTACAATAGCCACACCGAGCCACCAGTATTCTATCTTGTTTATACCTGCAAGATCATGCCTAGAACATCTGCACTGTGACTAGACACTCTGACCGTGGCTGACTCGTGTTATGATCCATAGCCGTTTAAGGTACTTGGTAAACTTTCTGGTTATGGTCAGTGGTACATGCCAACTTTGTCAAGACATTGCGTACAAAAGCCATGCCAAGCGACCAGTATTCTACCTTGTGTATACCTGCAAGGTCATGCCTAGTACATCTGAACTATGATTGGACACTCTGACTGTGGCTGACTCGTGTTATGATCAATAGAAGTAAAAGTCGATTGGTTACATTCGTGGTCATTGTCAGCGGCACATGCCAACTTTGTAAAGGCATTGCGTACAATAGCCACACCGAGCCACCAGTATTCTATCTTGTTTATACCTGCAAGATCATGCCTAGAACATCTGCACTGTGACTAGACACTCTGACCGTGGCTGACTCGTGTTATGATCCATAGCCGTTTAAGGTACTTGGTAAACTTTCTGGTTATGGTCAGTGGTACATGCCAACTTTGTCAAGACATTGCGTACAAAAGCCATGCCAAGCGACCAGTATTCTACCTTGTGTATACCTGCAAGGTCATGCCTAGTACATCTGAACTATGATTGGACACTCTGACTGTGGCTGACTCGTGTTATGATCAATAGAAGTAAAAGTCGATTGGTTACATTCGTGGTCATTGTCAGCGGCACATGCCAACTTTGTAAAGGCATTGCGTACAATAGCCACACCGAGCCACCAGTATTCTATCTTGTTTATACCTGCAAGATCATGCCTAGAACATCTGCACTGTGACTAGACACTCTGACCGTGGCTGACTCGTGTTATGATCAATAGAAGTAAAAGTCGATTGGATACATTCGTGGTCATTGTCAGCGGCACATGCCAACTTTGTAAAGGCATTGCGTACAATAGCCACACCGAGCCACCAGTATTCTACCTTGTTTGTACCTGCAAGATCATGCCTAGTATATCTGCACTGTGATTGGATACTCTGGCTGTGGCTGAATCGTGTTACAATTCGTAGAAGTTAAAGTCACTTGGTAAACTTTGTGGTCATGGTCAGTGGCACATGCCAACTTTATCAAGGCATTGCATACAATAGCCATACCGGGCCACCAGTATTCTACCTTGTTTATACCTGCAAGGACATGCCTAGTATATCTGCACTGTGATTGGGCCCTCTGACCATGGCTGACTCGTGTTATGATTCATAGCTGTTTAAGGTACTTGGTAAACTTTGTGGTCACAGTCAGTGGCACATGCCAATTTTGTCAATGCATTGCGCACAATAGTCGTGCCAAGGCAACAGGTTTTAACCTTGTTTATTCCTGCAAGGTCATGCCTAGTACATATGAACTGTAATTGGACCCTTTGACCGTAGCTGACTCGTGCTACGATTCGTAGACGTTAAAGTCACTTGGTAAACTTTGTGGTCATGGTCAGTGGCACATGCCAACTTTGTCAAGGCATTGCGCACAATAGCCACACGGAGCCAACAGTATTATACCTTGTTGATACCTGCAAGGTCATTCCCAGTATATCTGCACTGTGATTTGACACTCTGACCGTGGCTGACTCGTGTTATGATCCATAGCCGTTTAAGGTACTTGGTAAACTTTGCGGTCATGGTCAGTGGCACATGCCAACTTTGTCAGGGAATTGTGCACAATAACTGTGCCAAGTCACTGGTTTTTTTTCCTTGTTTATACCTGCACGGTCATGCATATCATATGTAAACTGTGATTGGACAATGTGACCATGGCTGACTCGTGTTATGATTCATAGCCGTTTAAGATACTTGGTAAACGTTATGGTCATGGTCAGTGGCACATGCCAACTTTGTCAAGGCATTGCGCGTTATAGCCACAACTAGCCACCAGTATTCTACCTTGATTGTACCTCTAAGATCATGCTCAGTACATCTGCACTGTGATCGGACACTCTGACTGTGGCTGACGCGTGTTATGATTCATAGAAGTAAAAGTCACTTGGATACAATTGTGGTCATGGTCAGTGGCACATGCCAACTTTGTCAAGGCATTGCACACAATAGCCACCCCAAGCTACCAGTATTCTAACTTGTTTGTAATTGAAAGATCATGTTTATTACATCTGCACTGTGATTGGACACTCTTACCGTGGCTGACTCGTGTTCTGATCAATACAGGAAAAAGTCACTTGGATACATTTGTCGTCATGGTCAGTGGCACATGCCAACTTTGTCAAGGCATTGCGCACAATAGACACTTCGAGCCACCAGTATTCTACCTTATTTGCACCTGCAAGATCATGCCTAGTACATCTGCACTGTGATTGGGCACTCTGACCGTAGCTGACTCGTGGTATGATCGATAGAAGTAAAAGTCACTTGGATACATTTGTGGTCATGGTCAGTGGTACATGCCAACTTCGTCAAGGAATTGCGCACAATAGCCACACCGAGCCACCAGTATTCTATCTTGTTTATACCTGCAAGATCATGCCTAGAACATCTGCACTGTGACTAGACACTCTGACCGTGGCTGACTCGTGGTATGATCGATAGAAGTAACAGTCACTTGGATACATTTGTGGTCATGGTCCGTGGCACATGCCAACTTTGTCAAGGCATTGCGCACAATAGCCACAGTGAGCCACCAGTATTGTACCTTGTTTGTACCTCCACGATCATGCCTAGTACATCTGCACTGTGATTAGACACCCTGACCGTGGCTGATTTGTGTTATGATCAATAGAAGTAAACGTCACTTGGATACATTTGTGGTCATGGTCCGTGGCACATGCCAACTTTGTCAAGGCATTGCGCACAATAGCCACAGTGAGCCACCAGTATTGTACCTTGTTTGTACCTCCACGATCATGCCTAGTACATCTGCACTGTGATTAGACACCCTGACCGTGGCTGATTTGTGTTATGATCAATAGAAGTAAACGTCACTTGGATACATTTGTGGTCATGGTCCGTGGCACATGCCAACTTTGTCAAGGCATTGCGCACAATAGCCACAGTGAGCCACCAGTATTGTACCTTGTTTGTACCTCCACGATCATGCCTAGTACATCTGCACTGTGATTGGACACTCTGACTGTGGCTGACTCGTGTTTTGATTTGTAGAAGTTAAAGTCACTTGGTAAACTTTGTGATCATGGTCGGTGGCACATGCCACCTTTGTCAAGGCTCTGCGCACAATAGCCACACCGGGCCACCAGAAATCTACCTTGTTTATACCTGCAAGGCCATGCCTATTGCATCGGCATTGTGATTGGACACTCTGATTGTGGCTGACTCGTGTTATGATCAATAGAAGTAAAGGTCACTTGCATACATTTGTGGCCATGGTCAGTGGCACATGCCAACTTTGTCAAGGCATTGCGCACAATAGCAACACCGAGTTATCAGTATTCTACATTGTTTATACCTTTAAGGTCATGCCCACTATATCTACACTGTGATTGGACACTCTGACCGTGGCTGACTCGTGTTATGATTCATAGCNTGCACTGTGATTAGACACCCTGACCGTGGCTGATTTGTGTTATGATCAATAGAAGTAAACGTCACTTGGATACATTTGTGGTCATGGTCAGTGGCACATGCCAACTTTGTCAAGGAAGTGCGCACGACATCCACACCGAGCCACCAGTATTCTACCTTGTTTATACCTGCAAGATCATTCCTAGAACATCCGCACTGTGATTGGACACTCTGACCATGGCTGACTCTTGTTATGATCAATAGAAGTAAAAGTCACTTGCATACATTTAAGGTCATGGTCAGTGGCACCTGCCAACGTTGTCAAGGAATTGCGCACAATAGCCACACCGAGCCACCAGTATTCTACATTGTTTGTACCTGCGAGATCATGCACAGTATATCTACATTGTGATTGGATACTCTGACTTTGGCAGACTCGTGTTTTTATTCGTAGACGTTAAAGTCACTTGGTAAACTTTGTGGTCATGGTCGGTGGCACATGCCACCTTTGTCAAGGCACTCCGCACAATAGCCACACCGGGCCACCAGTATTCTACCTTGTTTATACCTGCAAGATCATTCCTAGAACATCCGCACTGTGATTGGACACTCTGACCGTGGCTGACTCGTGTTATGATCAATAGAAGTAAAGGTCACTTGGATACATTTGTGGTCATGGTCAGTGGCACATGCCAACTTTGTCAAGGCATTGCGCACAATAGC
>SZWC01028526.1:14991-26430 GCA_023375785.1 Penium margaritaceum
AAGGTATTGCGCACAATAGCCACACCGAGCCACCAGTATTCTACCTTATTTATACCTGAGAGATCATGCCTAGTACATCTGCACTGTGATTAGACACCCTGACCGTGGCTGATTTGTGTTATGATCAATAGAAGTAAACGTCACTTGGATACATTTGTGGTCATGGTCAGTGGCACATGCCAACTTTGTCAAGGAAGTGCGCACGATATCCACACCGAGCCACCAGTATTCTACCTTGTTTATACCTGCAAGATCATTCCTAGAACATCCGCACTGTGATTGGACACTCTGACCGTGGCTGACTCTTGTTATGATCAATAGAAGTAAAAGTCACTTGCATACATTTGTGGTCATGGTCAGTGGCACCTGCCAACGTTGTCAAGGAATTGCGCACAATAGCCACACCGAGCCACCAGTATTCTACATTGTTTGTACCTGCGAGATCATGCACAGTATATCTACATTGTGATTGGATACTCTGACTTTGGCAGACTCGTGTTTTTATTCGTAGACGTTAAAGTCACTTGGTAAACTTTGTGGTCATGGTCAGTGGCACATGGCAACTCCGTCAAGGTATTGCGCACGATAGCCACACCGAGCCACCAGTATTCTACCTTATTTATACCTGAGAGATCATGCCTTGTACATCTGCAATGTGATTAGACACCCTGACCGTGGCTGATTCGTGTTATGATCAATAGAAGTTACCGTCACTTGGATACATTTGTGGTCATGGTCAGTGGCACCTGCCAACGTTGTCAAAGCATTGTGCACAATAGCCACACCGAGTTACCAGTATTCTCCATTGTTTGTACTTGTAAGGTCATGCCCAGTATATCTACACTGTGATTGGACACTCTGACCGTGGCTGACTCGTGTTATGATCAATAGAAGTAAAGGTCGCTTGGGTACATTTGTGGTCATGGTCAGTGGCACATGCCAACGTTGTCAAGGCATTGCGCACAATAGCCACACCGAGCCACCAGTATTCTACCTTATTTATACCTGAGAGATCATGCCTTGTACATCTGCAATGTGATTAGACACCCTGACCGTGGCTGATTCGTGTTATGATCAATAGAAGTTACCGTCACTTGGATACATTTGTGGTCATGGTCAGTGGCACCTGCCAACGTTGTCAAAGCATTGTGCACAATAGCCACACCGAGTTACCAGTATTCTCCATTGTTTGTACTTGTAAGGTCATGCCCAGTATATCTACACTGTGATTGGACACTCTGACCGTGGCTGACTCGTGTTATGATCAATAGAAGTAAAGGTCGCTTGGGTACATTTGTGGTCATGGTCAGTGGCACATGCCAACGTTGTCAAGGCATTGCGCACAATAGCCACACCGAGCCACCAGTATTCTACCTTATTTATACCTGAGAGATCATGCCTTGTACATCTGCAATGTGATTAGACACCCTGACCGTGGCTGATTCGTGTTATGATCAATAGAAGTTACCGTCACTTGGATACATTTGTGGTCATGGTCAGTGGCACCTGCCAACGTTGTCAAAGCATTGTGCACAATAGCCACACCGAGTTACCAGTATTCTCCATTGTTTGTACTTGTAAGGTCATGCCCAGTATATCTACACTGTGATTGGACACTCTGACCGTGGCTGACTCGTGTTATGATCAATAGAAGTAAAGGTCGCTTGGGTACATTTGTGGTCATGGTCAGTGGCACATGCCAACGTTGTCAAGGCATTGCGCACAATAGCCACACCGAGCCACCAGTATTCTACCTTATTTATACCTGAGAGATCATGCCTTGTACATCTGCAATGTGATTAGACACCCTGACCGTGGCTGATTCGTGTTATGATCAATAGAAGTTAACGTCACTTGGATACATTTGTGGTCATGGTCAGTGGCACATGCCAACTTTGTCAAGGAATTGCGCACGATATCCACACCGAGCCACCAGTATTCTACCTTTTTAATACCTGCAAGATCATTCCTATAACATCTGCACTGTGATTGGACACTCTGACAGTGGCTGACTCGTGTTATGATCAATTGAAGTAAAAGTAACTTGCATACATTTGTGGTCATGGTCAGTGGCACCTGCCAACGTTGTCAAGGCATTGCGCACAATAGCCACACCGAGCCACCAGTATTCTACATTGTTTGTACCTGCGAGATCATGCACAGTATATCTACACTGTGATTGGATACTCTGATTGTGGCTGACTCGTGTTATGATTCATAGCCGTTTAAGGTACTTGGTAAACTTTGTGGTCATGGTCAGTAGCACATGCCAACTTTGTTAAGGTACATGCCAACTTTGTTAAGGCATTATGCACAAAAGCAGTGCCAAGTCACCAGTTTGTTACCTTGTCTATACCTGCAAGGTCATGCATATTAGATGTACGCTGTGATTGGGCACTCTGACCGTGGCTGACTCATGTTACGATTCGTAGAAGTTAAAGTCACTTGGTTTACTTTGTGGTCATGGTCAGTGGCACATGGCAACTCCGTCAAGGTATTGCGCACAATAGCCACACCGAGCCACCAGTATTCTACGTTGTTTGTACCTGCGAGATCATGCACAGTATATCTACACTGTGATTGGATACTCTGATTGTGGCTGACTCGTGTTATGATTCATAGCCGTTTAAGGTACTTGGTAAACTTTGTGGTCATGGTCAGTGGCACATGCCAACGTTGTCAAGGCATTGCGCACAATAGCCACACCGAGCCACCAGTATTCTACCTTGTTTATACCTGTAAGGGCATGCCCAGAATATCTACACTGTGATTGGACACTCTGATCGTGGCTGACTCGTGTTATGATTCATAGCCGTTTAAGGTACTTGGTAAACTTTGTGGTCATGGTCAGTGGCACATGCCAACTTTGTTAAGGTACATGCCAACTTTGTTAAGGTATTATGCACAAAAGCAGTGCCAAGTCACCAGTTTGTTACCTTGTTTATACCTGCAAGGTCATGCATATTAGATGTACGCTGTGATTGGGCACTCTGACCGTGGCTGACTCATGTTACGATTCGTAGAAGTTAAAGTCACTTGGTTTACTTTGTGGTCATGGTCAGTGGCACATGGCAACTCCGTCAAGGTATTGCGCACAATAGCCACACCGAGCCACCAGTATTCTACCTCATTTATACCTGCAAGATCATGCCTACTACATCTGCACTGTGATTAGACACCCTGACCGTGGCTGATTCGTGTTATGATCAATAGAAGTAAACGTCACTTGGATACATTTGTGGTCATGGTCAGTGGCACATGCCATCTTTGTCAAGGAATTGCGCACAATAGCCACACCGAGCCACCAGTATTATACCTTGTTTATACCTGCAAGATCATGCATATAACATCTGCACTGTGATTGGACACTCTGACTGTGGCTGACTCGTGTTATGATCAATAGAAGTAAAAGTCACTTGGATACATTTGTGGTCGTGGTGAGTGGCACCTGCCAACGTTGTCAAGGCATTGCGCACAATAGCCACACCGAGCCACCAGTATTCTACATTGTTTGTACCTGCAAGATCATGCCCAGTATATCTACACTATGATTGGATACTCTCACTGTGGCAGACTCGTGTTTTGATTCATAGACGTTAAAGTCACTTGGTAAACTTTGTGGTCATGGTCGGTGGCACATGCCACCTTTGTCGAGGCAGTGCGCACAATAGCCACACCGGGCCACCAGTATTCTACGTTGTTTATACCTGCAAGGTCATGCCTAGTACATCTGCACTTTGATTGGACACTCTGACCGTGGCTGACTCATGTTATGATTCATAGCCGTTTAAGGTACTTGGTAAACTTTGTGGTCATGGTCAGTGGCACATGCCAACTTTGTCAAGGCTTTTTGCACAATCGCCGTGCCGAGCCACCAGTATTATACATTGTTTTTACTTGTAAAGTCATGCCTATTACATCTGCACTGCGATTGGACACTCTGACCGTGGCTGACTCGTGTTATGATCAATATAAGTAAAATTCACTTGGATACATGTGTGGTCATGGTCAGTGGCACATGCCAACTTTGTCAATGCACTGCGCACAATAGCCACACCGAGCTACCAGTATTCTACCTTGTTTATACATGCAAGGGCATGCCCAATATATCTGCACTGTGATTAGACACTCTAACCGTGGCTGACTCATGTTATGATTCATAGTCATTTAAGGTACTTGGTAAACTTAGTGGTCATGGTCAGTGGCACATGCCAACTTTGTCAAGGCATTGCCCACAGTAGTTACACCGAGCCACCCGTATTCTAACCTTGTTTATATCTGCAAGGTCATGCCCAGTATATCTGCACTGTGATTGGACACACTGACCGTGGCTGACTCATGTTATGATTCATAGCCGTTAAAGGTACTTGGTAATATTTGTGGTCATGGTCAATGGCACATGCCAACTTTACCAAGGCATTGCGCACAATAGTCGTGCCAAGTCACAGGTTCTTTGCCTTGTTTATACCTGCAAGCTCATGCTTAGTACATCTGAACTGTGATTGGTTACTATGACTGTGGCTGACTCGTGTTACGATTTGTAGAAGTTAAAGTCACTTGGTGAACGTTGTGGTCATGTTCAGTGGCACATGCCAACTTTGTCAAGGCATTGCGCACAATAGCCACACCGAGCCACCAGTATTGTACATTGTTTGCACCTGCAAGATCATGCCTGGTAAATGTGCACTCTTATTGGACACTCTGACTGTGGCTGACTTGTGTTATGATCAATAGAAGTAAAAGTCACTTGGATACATTTGTGGTCATGGTCACTGGCACATGCCAACTTTGTGAAGGCATTGCGCACAATAGCCACACAGAGCCACCAGTATTCTACCTTGTTTGTACCTCCAAGATCATACCTAGTACATCTGCACTGTGATTGGACACTCTGACTGTGGCTGACTCGTGTTATGATCAATAGAAGTAAAAGTCACTTGGATACATTTGTGGTCATGGTCAGTGGCACATGCCAACTTTGTCAAGGTATTGCACACAATAGCCACCCCAAGCCACCGGTATTCTACCTTGTTTGTACCTGAAAGATCATGCATATTACATCTGCACTGTGATTGGACACTCTGACCGTGGCTGACTTGTGTTATGATCAATAGAAGCAAAAGTCACCTGGATACATTTGTGGTCATGGTCAGTGGCACATACCAACTTTAACAGGGCATCATGCACAATAGCCACACCGAGCCACCAGTATTCTACCTTATATGTACATGCAAGGTCATGCCCGATATATCTGCACTGTGATTACACACTCTGACTGTGGCTGAATCGTGTTATGATTCCCCGTTGAATGTACTTGGCAAGCTTTGTTGTCATGGTCAGTGGCACATGCCAACTTTGTCAAGACATTGCGCACAATAGCCGTGTCAAGCGACCGATTTTTACCCTGTTTATACCTGCAAGGTCATGCATATTAAATGTGGACTGTGATTGGGTACTCTGACCATGGGTGACCCGTGTTATGATTCGTAGAAGTTAAAGTCACTCGCTAAACTTTGTGGACATGGTTAGTGGCACATGCCAACTTTGTCAAGGCATTGCGTACAATAGCCACACCGAGCCACCAGTATTCTACCTTGTTTGCACCTGCAAGATCATGCCTAGTACATCTGCACTGTGATTGGACACTCTGACTGTGGCTGACTCGTGTTATGATCAAGAGAAGTAAAAGTCACTTGGATACATTTGTGGTCATGGTCAGTGGCACATGCCAACTTTGTCAAGACATTGCGCACAATAGCCACACCGAGCCATCAGTATTCTACCTTGTTTGTACATGCAAGGTCATGCCCATTATATCTCCACTGTGATTGGACAGTCTGACCGTGGCTGACTCATGTTACGATTCATAGCCGTTTAAGGTACTTGGTAAACGTTGTGGTCATGGTCAGTGGCATATGCCAACTTTATCAAGGCGTTGCGCACAATAGCCACACCTAGCCACCAGTATTCTACGTTGTTTGCACCTGCAATATCATGCCTATTACATCGGTACTGTGATTGGACACTCTGACTGTGGCTGACTCGTGTTATGATCAAGAGAAGTAAAGGTCACTTGGATACATTTGTGGTCATGGTGAGTGGCACATGCCAACTTTGTCAAGGGATTGCGCACAATAGCCACACTGAGTTACCAGTATTCTACCTTTTTTATACTTGTTATGTCATGCCCAGTACATCTGCACTGTGATCGGACACTATGACTGTGGCTGACTCGTGTTATGATTCATAGCCGTTTAAGGTACTTGGTGAACTTTGTGGTCATGGTCAGTGGAACATGCCAACTTTGTGAAGGCATTGCGCACAATAGCCGTGCCAAGCCACCAGTATTCTACCTTCTTTATACCTGCAAGGTCATGCCTAGTACATGTGAACTTTGATCGGACACTCTGACCGTGGCTGACTCGTGTTATGATTCATAGGAGTAAAAGTCACTTGGATACATTTGTGGTCATGGTCAGTGGCACATGCCAACTTTGTCAAGGCATTGCGTACAATAGCCACACCGAGCCACCAGTATTCTACCTTGTTTGCACCTGCAAGATCATGCCTAGTACATCTGCACTGTGATTGGACACTCTGACCATGGCGGACTCGTGGTATGATCAATAGAAGTAAAAGTCACTTGGATATCTTTGTGGTCACGGTCAGTGGCACATGCCAACTTTGTCAAGGAATTGCGCACAATAGACACACCGAGCCACCAGTATTCTATCTTGTTTATACCTGCAAGATCATGCCTAGAACATCTGCACTGTGACTAGACACTCTGACCGTGGCTGAATCGTGTTATGATCAATAGACGTAAAAGTCGATTGGATACATTCGTGGTCATTGTCAGTGGCACATGCCAACTTTGTCAAGGCATTGCGTACAATAGCCACACCGAGCCACCAGTATTCTACCTTGTTTGTACCTGCAAGATCATGCCTAGTATATCTGCACTGTGATTGGATACTCTGACTGTGGCTGAATCGTGTTACAATTCGTAGAAGTTAAAGTCACTTGGTAAACTTTGTGGTCATGGTCAGTGGCACATGTCAACTTTGTCAATGCATTGCACACAATAGCCACACCGAGCCACCAGTATTCTACATTTTTTGCACCTACAAGATCATGCCTAGCACATCTACACTGTGATTGGCCACTCTGACTCGTGTTACGATTGTAGAAGTTAATGTCACTTGGTAAATTTTGTGGTCATGGTCAGTGGCACATGCCAACTTTATCAAGGCATTGCGCCAAATAGCCACAGTGAGCCACCAGTATTGTGCCTTGTTTGTACCTCCACGATCATGCCTAGTACATCTGCACTGTGATTGGACACTCTGACTGTGGCTGACTCTTGTTATGATCAATAGAAGTAAAAGTCACTTGGATACCTTTGTGGTCACGGTCAGTGGCACATGCCAACTTTGTCAGGGCATTGTGCACAATAACCGTGCCAAGTCACTGGTTTTTTTTCCTTGTTTATACCTGCACGGTCATGCATATTATATGTACACTGTGATTGGACAATGTGACCATGGCTGACTCGTGTTATGATTCATAGCCGTTTAAGATACTTGGTAAACGTTGTGGTCATGGTCAGTGGCACATGCCACCTTTGTCAAGGCATTGCGCACAATAGCTACACCGAGCCACCGGTATTCTGCATTGATTGTACCTGCAAGATCATGCACAGTATATCTACACTGTGATTGGATACTCTGACTGTGGCTGAATCGTGTTACAATTCGTAGAAGTTAAAGTCACTTGGTAAACTTTGTGGTCATCGTCAGTGGCAAATGTCAAACTTTTCAAGGTATTGCGCACAATAACCACTACGAGCCACCAGTATTCTACCTTGTTTATACCTGTAAGGGCATGCCCGGAATATCTACACTGTGATTGGACACTCTGACCGTGGCTGACTCGTGTCATGATCCATAGCCGTTTAAGGTACTCGGTAAACTTTGTGGTCATGGTCAGTGGCACATGCCACCTTTGTCAAGGCATTGCGCACAATAGCTACACCGAGCCACCGGTATTCTGCATTGATTGTACCTGCAAGATCATGCACAGTATATCTACACTGTGATTGGATACTCTGACTGTGGCTGAATCGTGTTACAATTCGTAGAAGTTAAAGTCACTTGGTAAACTTTGTGGTCATCGTCAGTGGCAAATGTCAAACTTTTCAAGGTATTGCGCACAATAACCACTACGAGCCACCAGTATTCTACCTTGTTTATACCTGTAAGGGCATGCCCGGAATATCTACACTGTGATTGGACACTCTGACCGTGGCTGACTCGTGTCATGATCCATAGCCGTTTAAGGTACTCGGTAAACTTTGTGGTCATGGTCAGTGGCACATGCCACCTTTGTCAAGGCATTGCGCACAATAGCTACACCGAGCCACCGGTATTCTGCATTGATTGTACCTGCAAGATCATGCACAGTATATCTACACTGTGATTGGATACTCTGACTGTGGCTGAATCGTGTTACAATTCGTAGAAGTTAAAGTCACTTGGTAAACTTTGTGGTCATCGTCAGTGGCAAATGTCAAACTTTTCAAGGTATTGCGCACAATAACCACTACGAGCCACCAGTATTCTACCTTGTTTATACCTGTAAGGGCATGCCCGGAATATCTACACTGTGATTGGACACTCTGACCGTGGCTGACTCGTGTCATGATCCATAGCCGTTTAAGGTACTCGGTAAACTTTGTGGTCATGGTCAGTGGCACATGCCACCTTTGTCAAGGCATTGCGCACAATAGCTACACCGAGCCACCGGTATTCTGCATTGATTGTACCTGCAAGATCATGCACAGTATATCTACACTGTGATTGGATACTCTGACTGTGGCTGAATCGTGTTACAATTCGTAGAAGTTAAAGTCACTTGGTAAACTTTGTGGTCATCGTCAGTGGCAAATGTCAAACTTTTCAAGGTATTGCGCACAATAACCACTACGAGCCACCAGTATTCTACCTTGTTTATACCTGTAAGGGCATGCCCGGAATATCTACACTGTGATTGGACACTCTGACCGTGGCTGACTCGTGTCATGATCCATAGCCGTTTAAGGTACTCGGTAAACTTTGTGGTCATGGTCAGTGGCACATGCCACCTTTGTCAAGGCATTGCGCACAATAGCTACACCGAGCCACCGGTATTCTGCATTGATTGTACCTGCAAGATCATGCACAGTATATCTACACTGTGATTGGATACTCTGACTGTGGCTGAATCGTGTTACAATTCGTAGAAGTTAAAGTCACTTGGTAAACTTTGTGGTCATCGTCAGTGGCAAATGTCAAACTTTTCAAGGTATTGCGCACAATAACCACTACGAGCCACCAGTATTCTACCTTGTTTATACCTGTAAGGGCATGCCCGGAATATCTACACTGTGATTGGACACTCTGACCGTGGCTGACTCGTGTCATGATCCATAGCCGTTTAAGGTACTCGGTAAACTTTGTGGTCATGGTCAGTGGCACATGCCACCTTTGTCAAGGCATTGCGCACAATAGCTACACCGAGCCACCGGTATTCTGCATTGATTGTACCTGCAAGATCATGCACAGTATATCTACACTGTGATTGGATACTCTGACTGTGGCTGAATCGTGTTACAATTCGTAGAAGTTAAAGTCACTTGGTAAACTTTGTGGTCATCGTCAGTGGCAAATGTCAAACTTTTCAAGGTATTGCGCACAATAACCACTACGAGCCACCAGTATTCTACCTTGTTTATACCTGTAAGGGCATGCCCGGAATATCTACACTGTGATTGGACACTCTGACCGTGGCTGACTCGTGTCATGATCCATAGCCGTTTAAGGTACTCGGTAAACTTTGTGGTCATGGTCAGTGGCACATGCCACCTTTGTCAAGGCATTGCGCACAATAGCTACACCGAGCCACCGGTATTCTGCATTGATTGTACCTGCAAGATCATGCACAGTATATCTACACTGTGATTGGATACTCTGACTGTGGCTGAATCGTGTTACAATTCGTAGAAGTTAAAGTCACTTGGTAAACTTTGTGGTCATCGTCAGTGGCAAATGTCAAACTTTTCAAGGTATTGCGCACAATAACCACTACGAGCCACCAGTATTCTACCTTGTTTATACCTGTAAGGGCATGCCCGGAATATCTACACTGTGATTGGACACTCTGACCGTGGCTGACTCGTGTCATGATCCATAGCCGTTTAAGGTACTCGGTAAACTTTGTGGTCATGGTCAGTGGCACATGCCACCTTTGTCAAGGCATTGCGCACAATAGCTACACCGAGCCACCGGTATTCTGCATTGATTGTACCTGCAAGATCATGCACAGTATATCTACACTGTGATTGGATACTCTGACTGTGGCTGAATCGTGTTACAATTCGTAGAAGTTAAAGTCACTTGGTAAACTTTGTGGTCATGGTCAGTGGCACATGACAACTTTGGTAAGGTATTACGCACAAAAGCCGTGCCAAGCCACCAGTTTTTTACCTTGTTTAAACCTGCAAGGTCATGCATGTTAGATGTACGCTGTGATTGGGCACTCTGACCGTGGCTGACTCATGTTACGATTCGTAGAAGTTAAAGTCACTTGGTTAACTTTGTGGTCATGGTCAGTGGCACATGGCAACTCCGTCAAGGTATTGCGCACAATAGCCACACCGAGCCACCAGTATTCTACCTTTTTTATACCTGAGAGATCATGCCTAGTACATCTGCATTGTGATTAGACACCCTGACCGTGGCTGATTTTGTGTTATGATCAATAGAAGTAAACGTCACTTGGATACATTTGTGGTCATGGTCAGTGGCACATGCCATTTTTGTCAAGGAATTGCGCACAATATCCACACCGAGCCACCAGTATTCTACCTTGTTTATACCTGCAAGATCATTCCTAGAACATCCGCACTGTGATTGGACACTCTGACCGTGGCTGACTCGTGTTATGATCAATAGAAGTAAACGTCACTTGCATACATTTGTGGTCATGGTCAGTGGCACCTGCCAACGTTGTCAAGGAATTGCGCACAATGGCCACACCGAGCCACCAGTATTCTACATTGTTTGTACCTGCAAGATCATGCACAGTATGTCTACACTGTGATTGGATACTCTGGCTGTGGCAGACTCGTGTTTTGATTCGTAGACGTTAAAGTCACTTGGTAAACTTTGTGGTCATGGTCGGTGGCGCATGCCACCTTTGTCAAGGCACTTGGCACAATAGCCACACCGGGCCACCAGTATTCTACCTTGTTTATACGTGCAAGGCCATGCCTATTACATCGGCATTGTGATTGGACACTCTGACGGTGGCTGACTCGTGTTATGATCAATAGAAGTAAAGGTCACTTGGATACATTTGTGGTCATGGTCAGTGGCACATGCCAACTTTGTCAAGGCATTG
>SZWC01028527.1:7818-27884 GCA_023375785.1 Penium margaritaceum
GACAAGTGCAAAGTGTATGAGGGGATTGTATGAGGAGATGAACAAAATTTGGTATGACAGTGACATACAAAAGTACACTTGTGTACAAGGAGCAGAAACTTCATAGAAGTGATAGGTTATCATGTACAAAAGTGTATTTTTACAACTTAACGTCACCTTTTAAGTGATACACTTCTTCATACACTTGTCTCATACACTTTTGTCATTTGGAGCCCTCTCTCCGAACTCCATCCTGCCCCCCTCCCCCCATCCATCAAGTAGAAAGTGTATGAGGGGATTGTTTGAGGGAGTGAACAAAATTCGGTATGATGGCGACATACAAAAGTACACTTGTGTACAAGGAGGAGAAACAAAATACAAGTTATGTGAGATCATGTACACAAATGCATTTTTTCAACATAATGTCACTTGTTTGGTCATACACTCATTCATAGACTTGACTCATACACTTTTGCCATTTGCATCCCCCTCCCCCTCCCCCCCTCGCACCATCTCCTCCCCCCCTGGGCTAGTGGAAATTGTATGAGGGGAGTGTACAAGGGAGTGGACAGAAGCTGAGATAGCACCAACATAAGTTCACTGGTGTACAAGGAGGATAAACTTCATCGAAGTGACAGGAAATCCTGTACACAACCGGAATTCTTTGAAAAGCTCTCAAACGGGTAACTTTATGTAGAAGTTACACGGAAGATACTTCATTATGTGACTTTGTCATCCAATCTGACTAGGAACATTCTATGAAAGTTGCCATAGTGTATGGGTGAGTACAAGGAAGGTACTTGGAATGTACGTGCATAGAAAATTTTGTGGTGTACACAGATATAGTAGTGCATGAATTTGGGGTGATTGGGATAAAATGATCAGTTGGCACATCCTTTTCAAACCGGACAGGAGCTTTGTGGTCTATTAATGTCCTCTATAATTTTCCACTTTGTGCAAGTCCAGTGTAACCAGTGATCTTGTTAATTATCGATCTCCACCAAAACAGAGGTCTCCATCAAATGTGAATTCTCACTAGGAGGATAAGAATTGTGGCCTTGGGGTCGCTAACAATTAGATTCTTGCATTCGAGCATTGCAGGTGGTGCTGTCGCTGCGATCAACTGGTGCGATCATTTTTGGAACGTTTTCATGCATGTCAAACATTTCTATTGTTCATCCTATATCACACTTGAGGACGTTGTTCAAGTCAAAAGAGAGTTAGTTGGGGGATATTTCAGTGTCAGTGATCATTTGCAGAATCACCATGTGTGGTTGGAAGAAATCAGGGCATGTATGCCCATGCAAAACTGACATGAGTTCTTGCTGTGAGGGGCAGAAATTGAAGGGCAAATCTGGCTTAGTCTTCAATGCATTGCGAACAAGGAGAAAGTACAATGAGCCCTATTGAGAGCTCATGTACTGGGGACTAGCGTCTAGCCTGCTAGGCCCCGTCATCCTCGACGTACCAAAAGGCACGAACAGGGAATGCCTAGGTCACGCAAAATGAAACCATACAAGAGAGGTCCCCCGAGGCACCGGAACAGTCCACCATGTGCTCGGGTCTCGGCCGACAAGAAGATACCCTACTGCCATCAGATTTTGCTATCACATGATCATTCATGGACAACAATTTCATGTGCTTGACAACCGATTATAAGTTATGGATCTTAAAACAAATACGATTAATTATTTGATGACATGACATTGAACACATATGCAAGTACTTTATTCTAGGTTATGTGATTGGTGTTTTGGCATATTCTTGCATGGTTCTGCACATGATTTTTCATTTCGTCATCGTGTTCATATGATCGCGCACACGTCGTCATTGGAAAATGACGAGGAAGAAAGGGGGATAGCGTGAGAGAAAATAAAGCGCGATGGATTTGGTTGACACATTGATGGTACAATCACACGAGAACATCCTCATCTTCCTAGCCCTGCATCTCTGGCTCTCCCATGAAACTCAAGTAGTCCGCTGACGCTGCAGACAGAAAGGCGGGGTTGTACATATTTGTCAATCCGCTAATGGTCCATGCGTTACGGACAATGTGGGAGCTCACGCACAAATTGTCCCAACCCCGCTGCATCCATCCGACGGCTGCGTCTCTGATGTGATGCATGCCCCGGTTCACAGTGTCACTACTCAGCAGCTGCTCGCCCATCCATGAGCTTTATGCGGTGGACACTTCAGCTTCAAAAGGACGCCGGAGCCCAACATTAGCCAGCTTGAGTTTTGATGTAAATCCAGCCAGGATGTACAGGAGAACCACCCAAGGGAACCTCTTGGTGAACCATACCCAGAAAGATTCTGTGGCATAGGGGTTCCATGCATCCAAGATGAGAAGCACATGTGCATGCTCGGTAGAGAGTCTTTGATTCTTACACTTGTCAATAAAGTAGAGTACCAAAATCATGTGGAACCACTCCTCTGTGCTGTCCACGCTTGCCCAGTGGTTAGCGGTGTGCGTGAAGTGCCACCCAAGGTTCCGGAGTGCATACTCGGAGTTCTCGCCGCGCAGGTGGCATGCATTGGTCTTGCCTGTCCAAATCACCTGTAGTGGCAGGACCTCCCTACCCATACTTGACACAATGACGGAGGTTGCCAGACACTTGTCTTCCTTTCCGCACACCTTGACGTCTTGTGATTCCAGTGGCGTGTACGTGTAACGAGGCGTGGGCAGGAGATGCACGCCAGTGTGGTCTGTATTCATGAAAAAAAAACATTGATGCGGTTCACACTGACAAGGAATGCTGCGAGTTTGCACTGCCCGAGCCTACCAGCCAGCTGGACATTTCTTAGAGGCTTTCCGTCCCGCAGCGCCATCTCCATGCAAGCTCGTCTCTAACAAAATTGCGGACCCAGCTGCGACAAAAGAGCTCCTGGATGGTTTGGCCATGGAGAGTGTGGACCCTGCCCTCCGCAAGAATGGAAACCACTTTCTCGCGGATGGTAATGCTCGAGAGGGGGGTCCCGGCCTCCTGCATGCGGATCAGTGATCAGACCACCTTGTTCTTCAGCTCAGTATGTTCCATGAAGTAGGACTTGCATCTGCGACTTCCTTTCATGCGCGATGTTGTATTTGCTGCCTCTTTGATTGATGCTCCTGGAAAGCTTGACAGCGTGGACACGTAGATGCTGCATATCCGATTGGTTCCGGGCTCGTACCAGCTGCGGACCGTCCATGGTGCCAACTTTTCTTTTGTTTTGACGGTTGATGCGGGAAGCGATAGTGTGCGCGTAGATGGTTGACAGGTTTGTTGATGCTTTCAGTCTGAACAACAGCGGCATGGGTGATGAACACGTTTCCCAATCCATGTACTTCCCGTGTTTTGCCGTGCTTTTGGTGGATGATGAAGATTCAGGTGTGGGAGATTGCGGGGGAAGTTGAAGTATGTCGGTGATGGCTTCAGAAATGACAGCTACTTCGTCTGCCACAACATCTGCGTCAAGCTCATCGATCAGTTCCTCGAGCGCTGCGCGCTCTAGAGTGTCACATCCTTCATCTTGAACAGCTCGAGTGGCCAACATTTCAGTGGTGAGTGTAGCTTCTTCTGCTTTGTCATCTGGCATGTGATCATCGTTGTCGGACTCGTCGTCTGAGAAGACAACGCGTCTCGTCTTGCACCGCTGGAGATGCTCATGGGCGCTCTCGCGCGGATCGCCATGCTCCGTGTTCATGGGCATGATCAATTTTAAAGGTGCAAAGAATGGAAGAAGAATTAACGGATTCGTCCTCAGCCTTCCAAGTCCCCGGCACGTCTTGACGGGAACAGCATGCTTTGGTGCAGCCAAAGCACGTGCCACACGCAAACGACACTGTCAAACAGTATGGCGATCCGACGGAGCTCGATGTGTGATGGCGCTAAGACTAAGTGGGACAACCGGCAAATTTCTACGACATTGAATGCCGTCTATCCAGATGACATCAACGCGTATCGTCATCTCAACTCCGATGTGTACATGCCGGCGACCGGCTGAGCGACTCAGGTGTGCACGAAACCCAAACATCAACAGTCAACACACGACATACGACCGTTATTGGGAATCCGTTTGCGGATTTGAAACCACAAGCTTTGGCAACACTGCGCTCGGCCATGGTTAAACAAGCCTCTTCAAGAAAATAATTGCTTCACACATACAAAAACACCAAAGCTGCTATACCCTATCTCGCCAAATTTTACAACGGGAAATAAAAGTTTGGAGAGGTCAATTCAGAACAACGCCCTGTAGAGTATCTCAAAAGACAAAATCAAATTGCAGTATGGTATGCAATCTACCCTAAACGCATCCAGACTCTATAGTGATGTACTAGCACCGTCGGCAAGCCAAGCTATGAAAGTTTATACCTCCCAAGACGCCTGAACATGTCACCGGACGTCCGGGTGTCAGCCACATGCAGGCTATGTATGTCTGAAAAAAGTCAGCAAAGACTCAATCAATCAGTTCTGGGTCTCTTGAGGCACCGGTGCAAACTACCGTGTACCTAGGTTTTGACCAAAGAGGGACCAGAGAGCTCTTTGTGCCAATATGTGTCTAACCATCATGGGGTCTCCTGGCGCACTAGCACAAATCACCAAGTGCCCGGGTCTCAACCACCGAGAAAACTCTACAAGACATGCATGTGTGAACTAGGTGGCTAGAATGCCCCATACATGACACAAAACATGCAATGTAGCTGCTCGAACATCATCAGAGCAAATGAAAAATCTCTCACTACACTGAGAGAACATTATCTAACACTGAGAGAACTCAAAGCCTACACACCAACACTCCCTCTGGGCTGCAAGAGCTATCAACAAGGTACTAGCTGAGAAGGTACACAGGCTCCCCCTGGATGAGAGAATCCTGGGACAATGGACCTCACCACTGCTACGCCAAATCACTGACTGCCTGGGTGTTGACCACCAGGAACATACAACCAAATGTAGTGCACCCCAAGAATGCATCACGGGTCCCCACGGCATCGGGGCAGACCATCAAGTGCTGGGGTCCCGACCACCGAGTAAATCTCACCGGCACATGCACTTATCCTTACCCAAAAATACAACTGCTGATCTGGTCGCAAGAACATTGCACCTGCATTTCAGCAAGAACGATTCGGCTTGAAGACCACACAGCATGTGTACTTGTGCTAGACAATTCTTGTAGTCAGTGTAGCCTACCATCCATCCGATTCTTGTTGAGCTCTTCAATGCATGTAAGAACAGTGCATGCAAAATCGTCCCAATTCTTTGGTGCCGGTTTCTTGACTTGTGGTAGGTTTTTTACAGGTTTTGCCATATTAGGTTGGGTTGGGGTTTGAGTCCACCACACTTGAAAGGAGCAAGCAATAGTGAGCCAGCTGTTCGATCGCTTCCCCCCCACTCAGCTTGATGTCCAAAACCTCTTTGACGTGTTACTTGTTCTAGCTTACATTTTTTTCACTCCCGTCAAGTGTCCATGGCGTTCCTTGACCCCAATCCTTGCATGTACTAGCCTGCTATCTCTGTTTATTCTGGTCTCACCATGCCCTACAGCAGGCATTTATGTTGTGTGCTTTTCAGCTATCAATTCTCTCTATATTACTAAGCTTTGGAGCTTATGATGTTTCGCGTGTCTCCCTAGCCTGGTCCTTGCTGTTACTTGCACCTACTTGCTTGGCAGTGCGTCAGGTGAGTGAAAAATGCCACCACGTCAGCGGCAGCAAGCCTTAGTGTTTTGATTTGCACACACAATTTCTTACTGATCTATACTGTGACCTCTAAGCTGGTGTACGTGCTTGTGGAGACAACTTACTTGGCGGAAGTTGACAACGGCGGATACTGAGCGATGGAGGGGACGTTGCACCATTTTGAGAGACGTGGCTCCTGTCTTCTTGTGTGGAGTCCTCCACTTGATAGCAATGCGCGGCTAGCTCCGTCGACAGCAGCGACCGATGCTCATGTCACAGACATTCATGGACGACTGCTCTTTGTAGCAGACAGTTTTCCTAGGCTTACGCAGCCATAACTGTTGTGTGTGATTTTTTTACCTGATTCTGACTGTGCATCTGCGTTACGTGCATGCATGTTTTGCTATGGTCCAGTTTTCAGGAAAAACGGACAACGTCCAGGTTTGGGGCTGCCGGTCCTCTGGTAGGGCTCACCGAGAAAACCCCACTGACAAGAAAACGGGGTGTTTTCCTGAGTGGCTGGCAGTAACAAGCCTCACAGAGGTAAGACTCTTGGTTACTGTGGAAGTGCAATTTTTTGCTCTCACAGCTAAGCAACCATCTCTACTCAGGCGCTAAGTCTTGAAGTAGCACGCCTTGCACTTCAGTCCAAGTGCATAAGGTGGCAGAGAATAGTCTTCTCCAGACTAGCACATCATTTCCTTTTTGGTACCAGAGCTGTAGTGTAGTAGATGCAGCAGACTGAGCACCAGCAGCGACATACAAGTACCAAATCAACGTGGATAGACCCTATATACGCCCGTGTAAGGGAAACTCTACCAGATTTTTCTTGGTACAGTTAGCCTTTCCTGGTGACGGCTTCAAAGTGCTCTCGATGCGGGGGAAATCGGGTGCGGCCACGTAAGCAGCTGCAAAGTAAGCACCCTGCCGACATTCACGCCACGGCTGTGGTAGCGTAGGCAGTCCCGCGACCGATGCAAAATGGCACGACATCAACAGTGGAGTCAATGCACGTGGAGACAACACAACCATGCAGCAAGGAAGTGTTCTTGTTGCTTCCCCCTTTCTTACATAATCTCCTTCTCCTCCTCCTTACTTTCTATACTCAGAGTACTCTTAGTGCCAAGTGCAGCTGCCGATTCCACACCCCACCAAACCTGAAATCGGCGAGAACCCAGAAAGAGGACTAAAATTTTGTACTCACACTCGGCCGCTCACTGTCTGCCATGCCATAGGAGCAACAGCGGGGCAGCAGCAACAAGGCGCAGTACCAGTAGCAGTAGCATCTGCGCAGCCACAAGAGCAGCACGGTGTAGCACTTGTTTCATCGTGGCAATGCAGCCACAGCAACAACATCAACCGTAGAAGCAGTAGAAGTAACACAGAAGTAGCAACACTAACAACAGCAAGAACTGAAGTAGTAGCAGCACCAGCAACAGGATTAGAACAAGAAACCTCAGCAACAACAGTAGAACCACTAGCGATAGTAGTAGTAGTAGTTGCACTAGTAGTAGTAATAGCAACAATTGCAGCACTAGCCCCTAGCAGTCATAGCAGCAGTATATAGCGGTAGGACTAACAGTAGTAATCGCGTGACAACAGCAGTAGTACCCCGAGGACTGTAGCTGCAATGGCGCTAGGTGCCATGGAAGTTACACAGAAGCTACGCAGGTTTCCGCGCAGCTGCGACGTGCTGCCAGCCACTAATCATCACCTGAAAATTTTTCTGGGAACATCAGTAAATCCCTTGAAATGGATACCTGATAACTTGTGGGGTACTTAAAAAAGACAAAAAAAAAGGTCAATTTTTTTCCTTCTTTCAAATCATCTAGAAACGTGCTTAGTCAATGTTTTGGACAAAACATGCAGTCCTTATGTACTAGAAACTGTTTCAAGCAGGGTCCACAACTAGGTACCATGGCTGGGCCTTGTACTGGTGGTGTGACGAAGTTAACCTCTGCCAGTGTAATGCCGCCATCTGACCCGATTGCCGCTCTTCAACACCAGGTTGATAACTTTCGCAGCCTGCTAGCCACATTACAAACTGCTAGGAAAGTTACATACACTTAGCCACCTCTCCCTGGACAGCCTGGTCTGACGGTCTTTACTGCAGTACAGGCAATAGCTCAGCAGCAGTAGTACTAGCAGCAGTCTGTATCCAGTTTCCTAAGGTCTCTAAGCACTGCATCGAGTACTCAGCGCAGGCCAAAAGATTTTGAGACACCACCATCCCACCTTGAGGTGGGACTGTTTACGTCTTGGGAGCTCTTGTTTTGCTACGGGCTTAGGGTGAGGATCTCTGGCCCTACTACACCCTGAAGTATGACTGCTCCATCCCTTGGCAGTTGTTTGACGTAGGCAGTACAGCTAGGATTCTTGTCTTTGCCGCATTGGAGAATGATGGCACCTACCTTGAGCCCTTTATCGATGATCTTACTGCTGACCCTGACCCCCGTGAGGCATGGAGTACCCTGACACGTCCCTACCGTACTTCTAGCCAGGTCATCATTAGTCGCCTTCTCAGGAGCTTCAGTGACCTCAAGATGGGTCACTCCGAGTTCATCACCGCCTATTGGTGACGCGCGTAGAATTTTTTTTGCCAGCTCGGCATGGCTGGTCCGCCTCTGCTAGCCGCTCTCCTCACCATCACGAATAGCGCAACTCCTGACTATGAGAAGATCCTTGTCGACTCCGACCTTGAGATCTGGGAGGCCATGGCTTCCCAAGGCACTCTGATGTCCTGGTTTTCTTCCTGGTTCTTGAATTGGGAGGAGGTAATTCAGGATGCTTGCCTGCAGCGTGGAGAGGCTGAGGTATTGGCAGCAGTCAGCTCTGCCTCTCCTACGCCTCCGTCGTCTCGGACCCCTGGTGTCAGAGCCACGCATGGTGCTGGCCGTAGCAAAGGAGTACGTGGAAAGAAGGTGAAGGGAAAGACCCAGTAACCATCGGACAACATCTCCTCTCATGGCAGCTCTCTCGTCTACCACAACTGTAGCCAGCCTTATCATGGCTGTTACGCCTGCCCATCACCCAATGTCGAGTCCCGTGTCGTCAATGCCATGCGTCACGAGTGTGAATGACACCTTGGAATCGCTGCAGCCACCACCGCCTCTCTTGTTGATGCTTCCTCCAATCGCTTAGTAGCCACATCCTCCATTGGAACTACAACAATTATGACTTCATCCCCGACTTCATCCCATACCTTATGTCGAGCCTTAGCTGCATGGACTCTATATCCGGCGTGGTCACCTCCATCGTCGCAGCTCAGCTATACCTCAGCTCCTCCTTTTTGCATGGCCACATCGCATTGCATCCCCGCTCCTAGGCCCTCTGCTCGTGAGCGCTACGTGGAGCACTTCATCGGCATCCCCCCTTGTCAGCCCTAGGGAAGTACAAGTTGTATCTTTGCTAGTCAAGAGGTAAAAGACAGTTGTAAGAGTGAGACTTCTCTTTGGGGTGATCCCCTCATGGATGACTTTTGTGTCCCTATCCCCATCTTGGATGATGTTGCCTGGCTTGATGATTGGGAGGCACGCTTTTCATCTCAGTCTCATGGATTGCGCCCGTTGCCCGCGTCATGTCAGGTCGCTCAGTGTAACATTATCGCATATGCCTGTGACCCTACTGGCACCTCGATCATTGACTCCGATGTTAAGCATCACATGGCATCTTTTCGTTAGGTGTTAAATGTGCTTGGCCCAGTGGGTGATTTGGAGAGTGTTTGGACTTGGGTCGGCCACATGATTCTTGTTCATGGTGTTGGTGACGTCCTCTTTTGGGTCTGTATGGTGATGACTATGTCACCGATTTATTGCATGTGCCTGGCCTTGAGCTTAGCCTTCTATCTTTCACTGCTCTGGACCGCAAAAGCATTGATGTTCTGCACTCTCGCGGCATTGGTACAGCTATTCTTTGTTCGTCTGGTCATATGATAATGCATGCAGAGTTTCGTGATAACTTGTGGTATGTCACTTGTTTGTCTTCTGTTTCCTCACCCCTATCTTCAAACGGGGTGCACTTCTTTCTCACAAGCACTCTATCCCCACAGCATACTCGTCTCCTACACCGTCACCTCTGCCACATGCATAACTCTGCCATTTAGAGCATGCTCCGCACGTAGCCTGTCCTTGGCCTCAGCCCAACCACCTTCTAGTTGCCATGTGAAATTGAACGTCATGCTCAACAACAAAGACCAGTCTGGGCAGTGGAGAGGGCATACATGATGACTCGCAACGCGGCCTCCATGTGTCGTGCCCTTGGACAGTGGGAGAACTGTGCCACAAGGTTCACAGAGAAGGCAACATCCACCCTAGTTGTCCACGCTAGGTACATGAGCAACCCGATGACACAAAGGTAGTCTGTCACATGGAACGCCTCCCCCACCTTAGAAACACCCAGTATCTTCAATAACCCCTGTCCAAATGGGTTCATAGGTGTCGACACTATGGGTGTCGACTCAAGCACGGAGGTGAAGCACTCCCCTTGGCTGTGGATGTATGCAACCTGGTGGTCATGAAGGTTATGGTGAGAGCAATCGAGCTCAAGCTCTATGCCCAAGAAGATGCGAGCACACCCTGGGTCTATCATCTTGTACATGGATTACAAGAGTGTTTTCACTTACTTGAAAACATCCTGGCTAGGTGATGCTATCAGCAAGTCATCCTTGTAGACCAGGACAACCACAAAAGGGATGGAAGGTTGGGTGACAAAGAGTGACAAATCAACCGTACTCCGTCGGTAACCACCTTTCTTGAGATAGGGTATGATCTCTTGATTTTAGTACCAAGGTGAGTGTTAAAGGCCCTAGAGGGCCTTTTGCAGCCGCCAGACTTGGTCCGTGCAATCGAATAATCCAAAAGGCTGGACCATGTAGATCTCCTCATCCAATTGCCTGTGCAAAAATGTGTTCACGTCCATTTGTTCCAACCCCCAACCATGCTAGACCACAAGACTCAATCGTGCTCTGGCTAAAGTGTATCGCCCAACTGGTGTAGATGTCCCATCAAAACCTATGCCTGGGACCTGGGAAAATCCCTTTGTCGTGAGTTTTTTCTTGTACTTGTCGAGTGCACCATTGGGCTTGTAATTCTGCCAAAATACCCAATGGGAATTGATGGCCTTACGTCTTGGTGGTAGATCGACTAGCTTGCAAACAACATGGTCATCAAGAGCGTTTAGGTCATCACACATGGCACCCTCCCACTATAGAACATCGGAAGGTGTACGCGCTTGATGTACCATGGTAGGTTCAGGCCATAAGGTCGTTGTGGCCGACATGGCAGTGACCGCCAGCGGCCCGACCGCCGAGGAGGCCTGCCGATGGAGCTGAGCACGTTGCTAGAGGGAGGCTCCAGCAAACTGTGTGTAGGCCTAAGTGTACGTCGACCCCACTGGACGACACTCCTGCAGCGTCGAGTCTCGTTGTCAGTCATCTGCACGTCGATGTACACAAGCCGGGAGGACACAACAGAGCACAATGTGAAATGTGAAAAAAACAACACTCCCCCATGACTCACAAGTGCAATGTACATGGGCAAGCAGCGACACATTCAACAGACAGACTCCCCCAAGGCACACAGAGACACAGGTCGAGACAAAGAGCATAACTCACGGATGCATGCCGACCGAAATCACAGCCTTCTTGACCGAGTCGCGCTTCAGTGCCTTGGTCAAGAAGTTAGCCAGCTGCCGTGCTGTCGAAACCCACACAATGTTGACGCTACCATCATTCAACAACAAACAGACACAGTGATACTTAAAATTGATGTGCTTTGTGCATGTGTGATGCACGTTGTCATTGTCGGCAATGGCCATGGCACTCTCATTGTCACAATGCAACGTGATGAATGCGACGGACTGATGCAAATCTAATTGTAGACGACGCAACCACACGCTCTCACATGCGCCTGAGCCAAGGGCTACGTACTCAGCCTGAGCAGTGTTTTGTGTAATGCATCCCTACTTGCCACAGCATCAAGAAACAGCCGTGCCACCAATCACAAAGATCCAGCCTGTGTGGCTCTTACCGTCCCGACTGTCGGCCCAGTCACTACATGGGTGTAGCCCACCACGACAACAGACGGCTGTCGGCGGAACATAAGATCTCGCTGTGGAGTCAAGATGACATAGCGCAGTATTCGGATCATAGCCTCGAAGTGGAGATGATGCGGCTCCTGAGAGAATTGGGCTAGGGGCTTGACCGCGAACACAATGTCTCGGCACGTCGTCGTCGCCAGGAACATCCGTGACCTGATGACTTGCAGATACGTTGTCACATCGACTGACTCCCCCACAACAGCTGGGTCAGAGTTCTTCAGGTTCACCGAGCCCTCGGGTGACATGGGTGAGGATGCCCTTGGCATGAGAGGAAGGTCTTCGGCGAAGCAAGTGGATAGAGTCTGTACGTAGGCAGCCTGATGGACGTATAGGATGCCCTGGGAGCAATCATGTTCAAGGTCCATGCCCAAGACAACTTGGGCAGACCCGAGATCCTTCATATGGTAAGCGTTGTGCATCAGGTCCTTGACGTGCTGGACGGAAGCCACATCTGGTGATGCAATGAGGAGATTGTTCACATAGACCAGGGAGAGCAGCAAAGGTCTGGCCTTGCATGGTGACGAGCTCTACATCGTATAGGCTCCAGGCTGACCCCGCACTATTCATCACTGGTGATGAACAGTGCGGGGTCAGCAGTGCTGCTAAGGAGGCCGCCGTGAAGGAGCGTGCAACTATTCTCATGGTTCCAGCACCAAGGCGACTGCTTCAAGCCATAGAGGGCCTTCTGTAGCCGCCAGACTTTCTCAGTGCCGTTGTCAACGCCTGGAGGCTGTACGATGTAGAGCTGCTCACCCTCCAACGAGCCATGGAGAAAAGCGTTGCTCACGTTCATCTGATGCAGCTGCCACCCGTGCTGGACAACGAGGCTGAAGAGCGCCCGGCTAGTGGAGAATCGGCCAACTAGGGCAAAGATCTGGTCGTACCCAACTCCAAGTACCTAAGCAAATTCCTTGGCTATTAGGCGGGCCTTGTACTTGTCCAAGGACCCATCCGGCTTCCATTTGTGCCGAAAGACCCATTTGGCACCAATAGCCTTCCGACCTCGAGGGAGATCGACAAGGTCATACACGTGGTACTACCGAATACCAAAGAGCTCATTGGCGCAGGCAGCATCCCAGTGTGCGGCCTTGGGGGAGGCTCAAGTCTTGCATAGGGTGGTTGGGTCCTCCGCGCATACCGTGGAGTAGATTGCGAGGACTTGTGCATCTCGAGTTCCAGGTGGGATGTATGTGATTGCAACCGTGACAACATGCCCATGCTCCTGATGGAGCATGGCGTAGCCTAGTGCGGAGCCCGGGAGGAGGTCTGCAATGATGGCCAAAATAGTTAGGCCGATGGCCTTGGTGCCAGGGTCCCCACTCACAATCGTAGGAGTGGAAGAGACACGTGGGACGACGGGGGGCCGAGGCGCCACAGTGCGCGGTGTGGTGGTCTACACACTCACTGACAGTTTGGGTTGGAGGCAGTCCCCTGGACCACGCATGTAGCGCGGTAGGGCAGGAGATGGCACCGAGTCCGAGGTGCTGGCTTAGGCGAACAAGGCTGCTGGTACGGAGGGACCAGCGGACGTGGATGGGTCTGCCAGCTCGAAAGGACTAGCAGCCGCGGATGGGGCTGCCGGCACGGAGGGACAAGCGGACTCGACTGGAGCTACCGGCCTCGAGGGACTAGCGGACGCGATTGGAGCTACCGGCCCGGAGGGACCAGTGGATGCAGACGGGTCTGTCGGCCTGGAGGGACCAGCACACACGGACGGGGCTGACTCGCTGATGCAGTGCCGGGAGGGATCCCAAAAGCGCCAAGCTTTGGGCTGTCGGGAGACATCGAGGAAGGTCCCAAGACGCCTGCGGGGGGCGAGCTTGTTACCCTGCTATGGGGCGAGCATCCACACAATGGCCACGCAGCCCCAGACAACACAAGCCGAGCCGAGGTCGGCACATTCACCGCACCAGCGCTGGTACGGTGTGGACTTGCGGGTATGGGGTCCGTGGGGAATCCAATTCCAGACCCACGTCATGTAAACAATGGCTTTGAAGTAGAAGCCATCAGAGAGACCAGACTCGACCCGCATGGCGCGGACAGCGTGAGCCACGGTGCGGTTCCACCACTCGGAGACACAATTCTGGGCTAGTGTGTAAGGCGACGACGTCTCGTGGTGGGTACCGCGGGAGGCGAGAAATGTCGTGGTCTCTCCCATGTACTCGCCATCGCGATCCAAGCGAAAGCAACGATGAGGTCGACCACACTCAAGCACCGGACAAGCTAGTCCCTAATGGTAGGAGCGACATCGCTCTTCTGCCGAATGCAGAAGACCTAGTGGTAGCAAGAGTTGTCGTCTGTGAGGGTGAGGACATAGCGACCAAGCTCCCCGACGGACTCGGTAGGGAGAGGACCCTTGACATCGGAATGGACGAGGTTCAGAGGGAGTGACGCAAGGTAGAAAGACTAAGGGTAGGTGGACTGGTGCATCTTACCCTGAGCGCAATGAATGCACTATGTGGGGCACGACCAGAGGAAGGAGTCCAGGTAAAGGCCCTTGGCCGGCTGGGTCCAAAGCATGCTATTGACGGCAGCAGAGTGGATGTGGCAAAGCCGACGGTGCAAGAGACATGTGTGCTGTGGTGAGAGTGTGCTGATGAAAAACACATGGCCTGAGGGGGCCGATGGGGAGGGGACGGAGGGAGTGGAGGACAGACGAGGTACGTGCCACAGGTTGCCACGAGCGGTGGTGTGCAGAACGACAAGACCGGACGGACGTAACGACATAGTGCCAACACCACGCAAGTGCACAATGTCCATGCTCATGCGGTCAAGGGCAGTGACATACAGAAGGTTGGGCTCAAGACCTGGGATGAAGACGACATCGATCATGAAGACATCACCGGCATGACCACGTAAACGAACGACGCTGATGCCGTGGACAGGTAATACCTGTATGGAGCCCGTTTGGACACCGGACACATCGCCAACAGGTCCAAGCACACTGAAGGCCTCGCGAGAGGCGGTCATGTGATGTGTGGCCCCAGAGTCGATGATCCAGGTCTCGACAGGGTCCTAGATTGGAGTCTCCAAATCACTAACACTCACATGGCAGTAAACAAGAGACGCGGATGCGGTGGACGGCGGTGCGAACTGAGACTTCCAATCATCAAGCCACGCAATGTTGTCATACAGAGGGGCAGAAGAGGGCAAGGGAGACGAAGAGGCAAACGAGGAATCAGGACACGACCGTAGCTCAATCTCAGTCATGCAGGGCAGGGCATACAGGCAGCAGGTGACGCAAATCGCACTTCCCTGGGGGGAGGGCGAGGCAAGCCAAGCTGGAGGGCGACGAACTGCTCCAAATGACCCTCACAAGTGGACGGTTTGGGAGTGTAGACTAAGTGCGGAGTGACAGCACCAAAGCTCGGATAGAAGGAGGTACCCCACAGGTCGCAAGTGAGGCAAGGGCATCCGTGCGCTCGATGCGGGACTCCACACAAGCTTCCTCAATCCTGAGAAAGAGCTCCCATGCCCAGGGTATGAGGGTGCCTTGGGCCGCCATGGTGGAGAGGACGTCCCGGGTGTAGTGCACAAAGACGTCTGCGTACACTTCGGTGGCACCGCGCTTGATGGTCAAGAGCCCCACCAGAGGGGGTGGAGCAGAGGTGCCTAGGTGCCACGGTCCCCACTCACTATCGTACAAGTGGAAGAGACACGTGGGGCGACGGGGGGCCGAGGCGCCATAGTGCGTGTTGTGGTGGTCTGCGCACTCACTGACGGCTTGGGTCGGAGGCTGCCGCGTGGGTCACGCATGTACTGCAGTAGCACAGGAGATGGCACCGAGTCTGAGGTGTTGGCGGAAGCAGACAGGGCTGCTGGTTCGGCGGGACCAACGGATGCGGACGAGTCTACCGGCCCGGAAGGACGAGCAAACGCAGACGGGGCTGCCGGCACACAGGGGCCAGCAGACTCGACAGGGGCTGCCGGCCCGGAGGGACCAGCGGACTTGACTCGAGCTGCCGGCCCGGAGGGACTAGCGACCGCGACTGGAGCTTCCGGCCCGGAGAGACCAGTGGATGCAGACGGGTTAGCTGGGGCAGAAGGACCAGCAGACGCGGACAGGGCTGCCGGCGCGAAGGGGCCAGCAGACTCGACAGGGGCTGCCTGCCTAGAGGGACTAGCGGACTCGACTGGAGCTGCCAGCCCGGAGGGATCAGCAAACGCGTCTAAGGCTGTCGGCCCGGAGGGACCAATGGATGCAGACAGGTCTGCCGGCTCGGAGGGACCTGCAGATGCGGACGGGACGGCCGGCATAGAGGGGCCAGCGGACGCGACTCGGGCTGCCGGCCTAGAAGGGCCAGTGAACGCGACTGGGGCTGCCGGCCCGGGGGACTTGCGGATGCGATTGTGGCTACCGGCTCAGATTGACCATGTGATGTGCCGCCCAGAAGCTGCACGACGGAGGAGGGACTCACCAGATTTTGTTCTGTAGGTGACGGAACCAATGGCAATGCGCGTCCAAAGTCAATCACGTGCATCAATGTGGTGAGTGTGCAGCAAGGCCAGAGGTCACAACATGTCTATGGTACAAAAGCCAAGATGGGGCTATCGGTTCTCAGGCAGCATCATCGAGAAGACCTCACAGGCCAAAAATCAGGGTTTTCTTGATTGGCCGGTAGACTGAGTAACAAGTGTCTTAGAGTCTTGGTTAGTGTAGGAGGGGTCTGACACCACACATCATTTTTGCTATTAACTCAGTTATTACTCACGTTGTAGTTTTTGCGCCAAGTCTTGAGTGCAAGTTTTCCCTTTCCGAGCTAGATATGCAACGCCGCTCAGGCGAAAAGTCGAGACGTAGCAGGCCACGCACTTGGGTCCAAGTGCGAGAGGCAGCAGAAAATTGTTTTGTCCAGATTAGCACAACATCATTTCGTTTCAGCTAGGACGCTTCCTAATGACTTCTCACCGCCCTTGATACTTACCTTTTGGACGGGCTCGACCCCTTGGTGCCTTGTGGGTGATGCCCGAGCGAGGCCCACGTTGACCGGCATGCCCTTGTTCGCTCACTGTATCCCTCCTAGGCTCATTGTATGTAGCTCTTGTAGGTAGCCACGAATGCTATGCAAGCAAGCAAATAAGTGGCAGGCGACGGAACAAGCCATGGATCGGGGGAAAGCTCAAGACTAGAGGGAATAATCGAGAGGTTGAGACACAGGTTTTTGAGTAACAAGTGAGCGAGGTGGTGAGAGCCAGTTGACCGGGCCACCCACGCGAGGCACTCGTCGTGGGGCCCGGCCGCCACCCAAGGATCGAACCCGACCCTGGAGCGAGCAAGCTCCAGGGTCGGTTTCTCACACGCCGGCACAAACCGGGCGTGTGGTCCCGAGGGATCTGCAACCCGGTTCACCACTCTAGGAGCATGCAAGTATTCAATCAACTAACATGCATGCAATCCTACAAATTGTATCCCCCATTTTGGCACGTGAAGTTATTACTAAACTAAGGCTTGTGACAAGGCTGGTGCTGAAGCCACCACTTGGTAGCTTGATGGAGGCACCACCACTGTGCACGTCATGCTGCGTCACAGCCTTGCACCAGGGAGCCTTAGTCCAGTTCAATCACCTGCAGTGGTGAGGTGTGTGCATGCATGGAGACAAGAGGGCACTTGCGTGTGTTTGTGACAATAACCAACACTCCTCCATGACCCACAGACGAACAGGCCACACACACACAGAACACAGGACGAGGAGTACATCACAGGATTCCCATCAACCAGGGGCATCACGAGAGCGCAGCAAGCCAACCGCATGCACGGCCGCTTTGAGCATTCCACTGCTGAGCGCTTTGGTGAGAAAGTCTGCACGCTGTTGACGAGTGTTGACCCAGACAACCTGAACTTCCCCAGCCGCAATGCGCTCGCGTACAAAGTGATGCTCAATGTTGATGTGCTTAGTGCGAGAGTGATGCATGCCATCGTGCTCAGCAATCGCCTTTGCACTCTGGTTGTCAGAGCGCAGGGTGATGCAAAGAATGGGAACACGCAACTGCTGCAACAGGCGAGACAGCCAAAAACTCTCACACGTACCTGCACCCAGTGCCACGTACTCTGCTTCACTGGTGCTTCTGGTGACACAACCCTGTTTTCCACTCTTCCAGGAGACAGCAGTCCCTCCGACGAGGAAGATGTAACCAGTACGGCTGCGAGCATCTGTGTCATGTGCCCAGTCACTGTCTGTGTAGCCGTCAACGACTACCGAGGGCTGAGCACGGTAGCAGAGCCCTACACGTGCAGTGGACAACGCGTAGCAGACGACGCGCAGTGCGGCCTTGAGATGCTTCTGTCGAGGCTACCAGGAGAACTGGGGAAGGAAATTGACCGCGAAGGCCACGTCCGCCCTAGTGGTGGTGGCGAGGTACATGAGAGAGCCGACTACACTGAGGTAGTCGGTGAAGTCGACAGACTCCCCCAGCTGCGCTTAGTCCAGTGACTTCAGCAAACGCTGGCCTGCTGGGGTCATCGGTGTGGAGGCGGTGGGGATGTCTGCAAGCAAGGGGGCAAAACGCTCCCCCATTGTACGTATGTATGCAGCCTGGTGCACATGCAGGGTGCGACGTTGACGATCACGTTCGAGCTCCATCCCCAAAAACACCCGTGCAGGACCTAGATCCTTCATCTTGTACGCAGACTGTAGTAGGTCTTTCACTGACTGGACAGCTGCTGGGCTGGGTGAGGCAATGAGCAGGTCATCAACGTAGACCAACACAACCACAAACGGCTCTGATGGGGCGCTCAAGAAGAGCGCTGGATCAACCGTGCTGCGACGGTAACCTCCCCGCTCAAGATTCGAGAAGATCTCCATGTTCCAACATCGCGGCGACTGCTTGAGCCTATAGAGGGCTTTGTGCAGTCGCCAGACCTTGCTCATGCCATCGGTGAAGCCCCGGGGCTCTTTCATGTAGATCTCTTCATCGAGCTTCCCATGGAGGAAGGCGTTGTTGACATCCATCTGCTCTAGTTCCCAGTCGTGCTTGGCGACGAGACTCAAGAGTGCGCGAGCAGTGCTATATCTCCCGACCGGTGCGAAGGTCTCATCAAAGTCAACGCCGGGAATCTGGGAGAACCCCTTTGCTGTGAGGCGTGCCTTGTCCCGGTCGACAGTTCCATCGGGCTTCAGCTTACGCCGAAGGACCCATCGGGCGGAGACTGCCTTGCGACCTGCAGGCAGATCCACGAGCTCAAAGACTCCATGGTCTTGGAGGGCTGTGAGCTCCTCCTGCATGGCCTTCTCCCAGAGGGCAGCGTCTGCCGCCTCACGAGCCTGCCGGACAGTGGTGGGCTCAGGAGGGAGAGTGGGGAGGCCAGCGGCTGCAAAACATGCGGCGACATAACCGGCGATAGAGGACTCAAGAGCAGTGTGGAACTCGTGGGCTACAAGAGCATAGCCAACTGCAGAGTTGGGGTGTACAACGCGCACAGACAGCCCAGTGCATCGAGGCCGGTGGGGCGTGCTGAGGGACCAGCTGTGGAGGATGAGGCTCTGGAGCGGGTGACTTGTTGAGAGGTAGTGGACGAGCCAGCCAGGACAGACTCAACAGGCGCCCTAGAAGAGGAGGGCTGAGAGGGTTGAGAGGGTGGAAGAGCACGAAGTCTCCACCCACGAGTGTAAGGCTCTGGACCGGGAAGCCGAGCCTGAGGCGCGTCACCTACAGCGGTGTCAAGCACCGGAGAAGCTGCAGAGCCAGGAGATGAGGTGGGAGTAGAGTGGGCAGTGGACTGTGCGGGAGTGGGTGCCGAGTGTGAGGACTCGGTACTGGCGGTGGACGGCGAAGACACAGGGCTGCCGGCTGAGGACGGGGGCGACCCGGACGCCGGGGAAGGCACTGAGGCCCCAGACTCAGAAGAGACGGAGTCCCCGTCACTGTCCATGGGAGTGACAACAGGGGACACCGTGTGAGAGGGAGACGTGGATGCACGGAGATCGGACGTTGGAACAGACCCACCCCTCCCAAGCCGACGAAACGATGAGAGGGAAGACGAAGGAGTGACATGGGACAGCTCACGGGGGAAGACATCCTCAAAGAAGAGGGCGTCGCGCGACTCGATGACGCGGGAACGGAAGTCCTCGGGCAGCCAGACGGCAGCCACACAGCCCCAGACACGAGCCAGACGGAGGTCAGCACGGAGACCGTACCACCGCTCAAAAGGGGTGACGTGGCGAGGAAGGGGACCGTGTGGAACACGGTTCCACGCCCAGGTCATGTAGGACATGGCCTCGAAGGAGAAGACGGGAGAGAGGGAGGACTCGCTGAGGAGAGTACGAACACCATCAGCGAGGGTGCGGTTCCAGCGTTCAGAGACACCATTCTGCTGGGGTGTGTAGGGGGCCGAAGG